>JAOYSI010004899.1:0-13935 GCA_025775065.1 Hiodon alosoides
AAAGGCATGGAATGAACATTGCCACTAAAAAAGATAGCTTTCGTAAATGCCAAAATTGTTAAACTGTTTAAAATGTATTTTGTAATATTATTTATGAAGATAATTCTTGTAAAGTGTGGTATTGATATCCCCTAGTTGGAATCAACAGTCCAATACACTCTAACATAATACAGGACAAAACGATAAACAGTAGCTATGACCAAATAATAAAATTATGTCATGATTGATAATGTGGTATAAACCCAACATGCAACATAGAAACAACACAGATGTTAATGTACCACCCAAGGAGCGTAAGGGTTAATTTAATTATTTAAATATGATTAAACTTTAAATATGATTTTAAAAAATCAAATCGTATTTTTTCAGCAACACACATGAACAAATGTGCATTAGTACATTACAATTTTGAACATAAAGTTATTCACTTACATAAATATAAACACATAAGTAAAAAATATTAGAATATTATTTAAGCTTTTTTTTTTTTTTTTTTACTTAAGAACTTTACTGTATAATCAAAGCAGTCGATACTAGTGTTCTTTATGACTTTTATTTCAGAATTCAATGTTTAAATCCAGCCGGAAAACGAATTCTAATTAGGGGGCTAGCTTCACGCTACATCGCTTTTCAGTAGTAAAACAAGATGGCGGCATCTATGATTTCTCCGGGAGCGCAGCATCTTTGTTATCCTAATAATATGGCACCAGACTGGGCCAGCCAAGAAGTTAGCACTGGGGTGAGAGGATTAAGAACGAACTAGTTTTGCATTATTTGTTACTTAGTTTTTTTAAATTCTATCTAGTTCGCGTGTCTGCTTTGACTGCCGTCGATGAGACAGCATATCTGAGTTAACAAGGTAGCTAGCTGTTGAAGTTGAATACCTAACCCATGCTCCTTCACGGAGGTATAAATGATCTAATTTTACATTCAATGGTATAATCTAATGTTGCATTATAGTTTTAATCAAACGTACCTTTCACTGCTTCTTAGCAGATGCAAACGCCTAAGTATAAATGGTACCGGAGAGGTTGTTAACTATGCTAAAGTTAGTTAAATAACAGTGCACACGGTCTTCAGCTAGCGACATCATTCAGTGAAGAAAAAGTGTAGCACTCCGTGTTTCTAGCTAGCTAACCTTTCCGCGTAGGAACCGGTTACTTTATTGGCAGAGCGTCCTATAAAGTAGTTACTGTATCTCATGAATGGCGAACTTCAACTATGTAGAATCATCATTAGCAGTCGTTTTGGTGGAGGGAAAAGCTCCAGTTTTTAGACGTTGCTTCAATTTAAGTTGCTAGTTTGCTACAAACCATGTCTTAGATCCTAGTAAATAACAGTCAGTAACTATAACTCCAACAATAAGGGCAATTTGGAGTAATCGTCAGTGACGTTTTGTTTTAGACCACAATAATGGCCGTGGAGTATGATGGAGGAGTTGTGATTGGAGCGGACTCAAGAACAACCACGGGGTAAGAGGATGAATGTCCTCCATTGTAATTAACATTTCTGATAAAACCCAACGGACAGCTATGGTACTACAGAGGCCAGAATGCCCTTATTCAGGTTGGGTTTAAAATAAATGAAATTTGTATGTTATCAAGTTTTTCCACATATGTATGTTTTACATGGATGAATGCTGCAGAGGACCATCAGTGAGCACATGTGTACAGTCAGTCAATGCTTATGTTGGTGCCAAAGCAGTCAAATTTGTGTCAGGTCAACTGCAGTTCAATATCTCTGATTGACCTCCGATTACTTCCTGCCAGAGCCTACATCGCCAACAGAGTGACAGACAAGCTGACGCCCATCCATGACCAGATCTTCTGCTGTCGGTCCGGATCGGCCGCAGACACTCAAGCCATCGCAGATGCCGTCACCTACCAGCTGGGTTTCCACAGGTGAGGCTGCAGACCGGTGGAATGGTACAACCTTTGCTGTTGTCTTTCTTGTGTTTTTTCTTGTTTGCTATGTATGTACTGTGTCTTAGTGGCCAACAAAAATAACTCAACTGAACTAGGACCTATGCCGCACACAAACCTGGGGCCACATGACGCTCCCATCTAAACAGCAAAAGCTAAAAATGTGCACCTTGTTTATAAACCTGTGCTGTCAACTCTTACATCTGTGGTTGCTTGGGTTCTTCCTCACCCTGCTACAGCATCGAGTTGGATGAGCCCCCGCTGGTGCAGACGGCCGCCAACTTGTTCAAGGAGATGTGCTACAGGTACCGGGAGGAGCTGATGGCTGGCATCATTGTGGCTGGCTGGGACAAGAGGAGGGGTGGGCAGGTGAGGCCACGTCTCTGTCCAAAACCCCAGCCCTGTTTTTCCATTGGTTACTCCATCCATCCACATGAAATCCCCCCCCAGCATTATCAGGAGATACAGGTCTTTACTCGCCCTTCCTACCCTAGGTATACACCGTTCCGATGGGAGGCATGTTGGTGAGGCAGCCAGTGTCCGTCGGTGGATCTGGGAGTTCCTACATCTACGGTTTCATGGACTCCAACTACAGGACTGGAATGAGCAAGGAGGAGTGCCTGAGCTTTGTGGCAGAGGGTGAGAAGAGTGGCAGTGTTACTGTCAGGAGATCCCTCTAAGCCTGTATGGCCCAATGTTAACTCTCTCTCTCTCTCTCTCTCTCACACAGCCCTAGCTCTGGCCATGGAGAGAGATGGGTCTAGTGGGGGCGTGGCCCGCCTGGCCTCTATCTCAGAGGAGGGTGTGGAAAGACGGGTCGTCATGGGCAACCAGCTGCCGAAATTCTTCAGCGCTTAAGCAGTACGGACCGAAGCTCACTTCCACGCTCTCGGTCCACCTCGTCTCGGCCCTGACTGACCCATCTTTTTGTCTAATGCATTTTATTTGGTTTCCCCCGAGTAATTTTCAGTCAATAAATTGGTTGTGGCTGAGATCCCTTGTGTATTTCTTTAAACATTTGCAGTGACCTGTGTGGGGGAACAGGAGAGGTTATTGTGTAAACTGTGGTAGTTCCCTGAAGTGTAGCTTTGGCAGACTGGTTTCATATCATAAAAATCCTAACCATTCAGTATTTTTGTCTCCTTACTACTGATATGGGAGCTGATAGTTTGAAGTATGAAAAATAACCTCCCCGGGCTAGTTTACTCTTGTTCTTATACGGGATTTTTCAGAAGACAAAATCAAAACTTTACCAACTCGCTAATTACATTTAGCATGTTCTGGTATTTAGAGGGGGAAAAAAAACCATCTTTAAATAGTTATGTAAAATGCAACTACTGGCCAGTTTGGTCTGGTCCCAGCCTTGGGAAGGAGTTTCTGCACTTTGCTGTAAATATTCAAACATGGAGCTACGGTTTCATGGACTCCAACTACAGGACAGGAATGAGCAAGGAGGAGTGCCTGAGCTTTGTGGCAGAGGGTGAGAAGAGTGGCATTGTTACTGTCACAGTGTTACAGCCTTCCTCTAAGCCTGTAGGGCTCACTGTTAACGCTCTCTCTCTCTGTCCCTCTGCCTGCCTGCCTGCCCTTTGCTGTAAATATTCAAACATGGAGCTAGAATAAAGACCTTTGCTGAGGTTCTTACACACAGACACATTTTTCTTATTCTTTTATTCATTTACGTATTGTCTCAAGCTCAAAATGACCATGTCTTTACAGTCATACCTTTTGCCAGTCTTGCAGTGAAACAAGGCGAGTAATCCAACAAAGACGAGAGGAAACTCTTTGTATAGGGGAGTCTGTTCATTTCAAGGCCAGGCCAGACCAGGAAATGCGTAAGCCAAGCAGAGCTGAGAATCTTGCACAGCCAAACATAAAAACCAAGTGTGTTTAATTGCCACTTGTATTCATCTATATGCTGTGAAGACTGGTGAAAAAAACTCCCTTGGGGCAGCAGGAACCGCTCGGAGTATAAAATACATAGAACCTGTTCCCGCACCCGGAGCGTGCAGCAGCTTATTACGCTAATAATGGTAATGATAATGTCACAAAGAGGTTATCATAAAAGGGAGGTACAAAAGGTTCAAAGGCGGTGTTAAGCTATCAAAAAAGGTTTTCAAAATAACTCCCACAGCAGTACGGAAAGCAGATATCCACTGTCGAACGACAGCAGAACAAAAACACAGCAAAGTTAAAAAGGGTCAGAAGCACTAATAGATTGTCCTAAAATAACAAAAAATAAAATAAAATAAATTCAACAGCATGATAGAAACATCAGTAATATTTTTTTTTCAGAGCTCAAATCACCAGCTGTTTCAGCAATGTTATAAGGAAAAGATGGGAGCAGCCAGTTATAAAAATGCCTGTCCACGTCCCACTCCTGTTGTAGTTCTGCGCCTCCTCTGCCTGACCTTTGCAGACGTACTATCCTGTTCTATCCCGTACTATCCTGTAATTACTTAATCATCCACATAGCCCACTCAAGCCCCATTGGCCATTAATCTGGTCCTTCTTTCCTGTTTGTCTCGGTGGGAATGAGGTCTGAGATGTGTAGCCTAGGGACACATGACCTAATCCATTGCTGGATTAAATGGTCAGGGTATTTCCGGTCACAGAAGGACCTCCCCTCCCACTTTACTCATTCAACGTTTCTTTTACCTTTGGCATAAAAAATAAAAACCAATCCACTAATTGCCAGTGCCATTGGCATATCGGTTATTCCAATCCTCAGATTCTCACTTCACCTCCCTCTCTCTCTCTTTTCTCTAATACTTATACCCTAACACAGGCAAACGTCTCTATTCACATTCACTAACCAATAGAAATGACACCATCCACTGACCAATTAGGGTCTCACCATACCACTCACTGATTAGTAACTGACATTTCAGCAAACCAATGACAAGGTCTTACTGTTGACTACAGGATAGCTAGACTTCCCACTCAAGATATCTATACTTCCCGATTCCATGACATCAAGTAGTTATTTGTGCATGCCACCCTGTAAAGGGCGCTGCACATTTGCAAGAGCGTTAATACGACGTTGTGCGTGCTCGCGTGAAAGTGTCCTAGAGTTAGACACATTAAGTGTGGTGTCAGGCGGTTATGTTTTCATTTCCCAGGTCCTTAATCCCCCTTAACCAAGGCCCCTGCATCCTCAAACCTTCGCTCCAACCACACAGAGCATGAACCAAAAGCATGGCCTCGTCTCTTTGTTACAGCATAAGTAACAAATCCATTATATACACATTATCTACGGCAGGTTAAACCTCATGATCCACCCTTTTTCTACCAGGAGAACAGATCAGTCATTAGTGAGAGGTTTTCTAACTTACTCAGGTCTGACTGTTTGGTTTCAAAGTTGCCCAACATCAACAGTCTCAAGATAAGCGTCGACAACGCGGAAAAACCCTTACTTCAAAATCTAATTAAAAAAACTAAAAAACAAACAAACAAAACAAAACAAAAAACCCACAAACAAAATAAGTTTCAATATCGTCAGGGCTGGCCGGTGTGAAATCAGCACCAATTTAGTCCCGGACAAAAAGACTGTTCTGTAACATCTCTTTGTAAGGAAGCCAAACTTCTTGCAGCGGACAGCATACTGCTCCAGAGTGCTTTGGCTCCAGAGCATGGTTACAGACCACTGTGACAGCAGTTTGCATGGAAAGGGAAACATTTCCCCCGAAAAAACTATTTAGCTCACAAGCAGTGGTAGACAATCAGATGCATAAAATCAAAATACTGGAATTGAATGTTTAAAAAGTGTCCATCATGCTGTCCTCCTGAAATTCACACTTTGACCAAAAATCAACTGTTATATCTGCCCCTTAGTGGCGCACAATTTAAATGATCTGGGCATTAATGTTCTGAGGAGGATAAGGTGCTTCAAGGAGTAGCCTGTTACATTACCTGACCCAGCCAATGCGACCTGAAGGGCATATAATCTAAAAAAACAAAGAAACAAACAAAAGAGGATAATAATGTTACAACTTTATACAGTTGATACACACAACCTGCGGCCCGAAAGTTACCCCGTTGTCACCGGCAGGGCCTTCTGACCCCAGATGGGTCTCTTTGGTTGTTTCAGTAGCTAAATGGTTAAGAAATTCCCCGCTCACATCCTGCGCATACACCGGACAGAGCTTCAGAGAGATGAATGCGCGAGTCTCTCAATGCGTTCACAAACACACGCGCACGCATAACAATAATCTGTGCAAGAAAAAAAAAAAACCACGCTGAAAAACGTTAAACCTAGAATACGATTCAAAGTGTGCTGTCAAGTGAAGCGGCGCTGGATAAGCGCAGGTCAGAACACGGGCCTGTGGAGTAAACACTAGGTGTGCAGCAGGGTGTGTTGGGGTTGGCGGCTGCCCAGCACATCACATTACGGCTGAAATGAGGTTAAAATACCCTGCGTGAAGCTCCCCTGGAAGACATTTGTACTAAGTGCTTGATTTAGGCAGACGCCACTCCAGCACTTGAGGGCACCTTTGATTCTTGTGCAATGTGAGCTGGACAGTTAATGAAAAGCAGGCAAACCCCAGATGTGCCGGCGCTAAAGATCTGTTCAGGCTGAGGGTCTTCGGTTGTAGTGTGCCGTCCGTGCGCGAGCGCTGTAGTGTGCCGTCTGTGCGCGAGCGCTGTAGTGTGCCGTCCGTGAGCGAGCGCTGTAGTGTGCGAAGCCCGGCCGCCACTTTTCCTGTGCGCGAGCACATTCCTCTGCTAACAGTCGTGTAAGGCTGTGCCGAGAAATGCCGTTTTGCTGTTTTGTGTGTGTGCGTTTTTCCTGTTCTTTTATATTGATACAGCTAAAAAGTCCACCTGGTCCAGAGGGATAGATGAATGAGTTTTACCGTGTTTATGTGTGTGTGTGTGTGTGTGTGTGTGTGTGTGTGTGTGTGTGTGTGTGTGTTAGTGTGCAGTACGCGTGTTGACCAGCGGTCCACTACCACATGAGCAGACAGATAGCTTCTGGGGCCGCTGTTTTATGGCCACTGTAAAACCACATTTTCAGAATGAACCCATTGTAAAAAAGGAGAAAGGAAAAGACATTGCTCAGACAGGGGTCTCCCTGCTCTTCAGATCCGGGGCACTGAACTGCCGGCGCATCCTGGGAGGAGTGCTGTACCCTGGGAACCTGGAGACCGGTTCTGGCCCAGCTGATGGCTCCTGGGGACAGTGGTTCCTTTGGGCCAGGGGCTCTCCATCAGGCAGATAGCGACTCCCCCCTCTCTGATTGGGGTAAGGGTGGTGGTGGAAGTGGGGGCTCGGCTTGCGCGGGTTCTGGTAAGCCCCGTCCCAGACAAAAGGGGCGGAGTCCCGCAGCGGTGGCCCCGGGCCAGGGGACGGGCGACGGTAGCGTGGCCATCCCTGGGCATGGTGGTTGGGGTTGGGGAGGGACGAGCCGTCCAGGGAGTTTCGCCTGTACTGCTGTGGCGATGGGACACGCTGGACGGAGTGGGGGCCGTTGTTGCCGTAGTTCCGCTGCTGCCACGCCCGGTGGGGGCTGGGGGAACGCATTCGGGGTGGGGGGTTGCCCATGGGCGGCACCATCAGGGGCGGGGACAGGGGCAGCTGGAAAGGGGGAGGCAGGAGGGGCATCCCAGGCCTAATGTTGGAGGCCAGGCTGGGCGGCGAAGGCGAGGCTGTGCGCTGGCCGTCCACCATGCCCTGCATCTCCTCATTGGTGGCCAAGGCCTCCTCGCTGCCAGGCCCAGGCATGAAGGGGTTACCAGCCCCCCAGGAGTAGCGGTGCTGAGGGTTGCTCTTGAAGGGGAAGCGGAGTTTGCAGTCCTGCGGGGGGATGAATCGGCCTGTCCCAGGCAGGAAGGGCCCCACGGCCGTGGCCCCGCCCCGGCGCAGTTGCTTGGCAATCTGCTGCTGCTGCAGGTTCTGCAGTCGTGTCTGCTCCTGCCGCAGCCAGCGCAGACGGCCTCGCCGGAAGGCGGGGTCCTCTTCCATCAGACGGCTCACACGCTCCTCTTTGGGGAGTTCCTCGAGAGTCACCTCCCCATCCTCCTTTGTGGCCTGGTCTTCGTCTTCCAAGTCCTCAGGGCTGCCTTCGTCCTGCCACAGAATAGAGGTAAGAGACAGTGAAAGATCTGTGCATGTCTCAGCGTGTCTCTGTGCGTCTCAGTATGTCTCAGTGTGTCTCAGCGTGTCTCTGTTTGTCTCTGTGCATCTCAGTGTGTCTGTGCATCTCAGTGTGTCTCTGCGTGTCTCAGTGCGTCTCAGCATGTCTCAGAGCGTGTCTCAGTGTGTCTCAGTGCGTCTCAGTGTGTCTCAGTGCGTCTCAGCGTGTCTCAGCGCGTCTCAGTGTGTCTCAATGTGTCTCAGTGTGTCTCTGTGCGTCTCAGTGTGTCTCTGTGCATCTCAGTGTTTCTGTGCATCTCAGTGTGTCTCTGCGTGTCTCAGTGCGCCTCAGTGTGTCTCTGCGTGTCTCAGTGCGCCTCAGTGTGTCTCTGCGTGTCTCACTGTGTCTCAGTGCGTCTCTGCGTGTCTCAGTGCGTCTCTGCGTATCTCAGTGCGTCTCTGTGTATCTCAGTGTGTCTCTGCGTATCTCAGTGCGTCTCAATGTGTCTCAGTGCGTCTCAGTGTGTCTCAGTGTATCTCTGTGTGTTTCAGCGTGTCTCTGTGTGTCTCAGTGCGTCTCTGTGTGTCTCAGTGTGTTTCAGCGTGTCTCAGCGTGTCTCTGTGCGTCTCAGTGCGTGTCAGTGTGTCTCAGTGCATCTCAGTGTGTCTCAGTCTGTCTCTGCGTGTCTCTGTGCGTCTCAGTGCGTGTCAGTGTGTCTCAGTGCATCTCAGTGTGTCTCAGTGCATCTCTGCATCTCAGTGTGTCTCAGTGCGTCTCAGTGTGTCTCAGTGCGTCTCTGCGTATCTCAGTGTGTCTCTGCGCATCTCAGTGTGTCTCTGATCATCTCAGTGTGTCGCAGTGCGTCTCAGTGCGTCTCAATGTGTTTCAGTGTGTCTCAGTGTATCTCTGCGTGTCTCATTGCATCTCAGTGTGTCTCAGTGCATCTCTGTGTGTCTCTGCGTGTCTCAGTGCATCTCAATGTGTCTCAGTGTGTCTCTGTGCGTCTCATCATGTCTCTACGTGTCTCAGCATGTCTCAGCGCGTCTCAGTGTGTCTCTGTGCGTCTCAGTGTGTCTCTGCGTGTCTCAGTGTGTCTCAGTGCGTCTCAGTGTATCTCTGTGTGTTCCAGCGTGTCTCTGCGTGTCTCAGTGCGTCTCAATGTGTCTCAGTGCATCTCTGCGTGTCTCAGTGCGTCTCTGCGTGTCTCAGTGCGTCTCAGTGTGTCTCAGTGCATCTCAGTGCGTCTCAGTGCGTCTCCAGCCTACCTGAGGGCCGATGGCGGGGATGATGCTTTCCATCTTGACCATGCGGTCCCGGAGCGAACGGATTTCCTCGTCCTTCATGTTGTTCTGCAGCTTCACCTCCTGCAGGATGTCGGTCAGCTTGTCGATGTGGGCCTTCAGGTCGCCCACCCCGGCTTTCCCCGCCTCTCCCCCCGCGGCCTCCCCGCTCCCCCCTCCCTCCTCGTCGCCGGGGCTCCTCTCCTCCCCGATGCCCACCGTGTCCCACACGTCCTGGGCCACCGCACGCCACGAGTCCCTCTCCTGGGGGTCCCGCTTGCCGTACATGCGGCACAACTCCTTCATCTTGACGATGGCCAGCGCCTCGATCTCCTGCCTCGAGTGGCGGAAGTCGCCCAGCGCCACCTCGTAGCAGATCTCCTTCACCGCCTGCATCTTCAGGTCGGGCAGTGTCACGCGCCGGGGGTCCTTACTGATGCGCCGGCGTTGGGGGATCTGGTAGACCCGGAGCGGCTCGCGCCTCTTACCGCTGCTGGGCAGGCCGCAGCGCTTTACAATACACTGCACCTGATGTGGAGAGGGGAAAGGGGGGGCCATGCCTTACATACACCTTTTAGTTCCTTGAGCAAATACATTTCAGGAACTTATTTGAAATGCTGTATTTTCAATTATGGATCATTTGGAGCCCATAATGTACTTGGAAAAAATCTAATAATTTGAGAGTACTGGAATTTATTTGACATAAAATACAGTAAAAATACATACATTTCAAATAGGAAGTACAGTTTTGGGAACGAAAACGTATCTAAAACATCTGAAAACATTTTAAAGGTTTGAACGGGATAAGAATGGAACCATGTCTTCTTCAACAATGCCACGTCAGCTCCTCCATTGATTGTAAAGGCATTACGAGATTCTGCATTCGCTGGATTCAGCATCTGCTCTCTTGGCTTTTCACTGTCAATGTCTGATTTGCCTCCACGGCTACGCAAGTCATTTGGAAAAAAGGCATCTGGCAACGAGTAAACAAATGTAATGCACATTTCCACCCACCGTACAGCCTGATATTACCCCAAGCTACTTAGCTGTAAGTGCTCATCTTGGAATTTCAACTTGCCACCCACTGCCCACCGCCTCTCAGGCAACCGCACTGTAAAGGCATTCTGCGTGCTTGTGCAAAGGCTATCAATACATTTCTGTCTCTCGATTTGACCGTACTCTCGTGTCCATGGCAACAAGTTCTGAAATCAGCCGAAAGCACAAGACAAGTCATCCCGGATTTAAGCCTGCGAATCTGTATCATGGGGCTATGCTCGGCTGAGCACCTTCACTGGGCGGACCTGACACTTTTTTATAACCTGGAAACATAAAGAGCACCCTGCGGTTGTGTGGTCTTTACGTGTGTGAGTGTGTGTGTGTATAACTGCGAGTGAGGGTGTGTATGTGAGTGTGAGTGTGTGTGCGTATAACTGCGAGTGAAGGTGTGTATGTGAGTGTGAGTGTGTGTGTGTATAACTGCGAGTGAGGGTGTGTATGTGAGTGTGAGTGTGTGTGTGTGTATAACTGCGAGTGAGGGTGTGTGTGTGAGTGTGTGTGTGTGTGTGCATAACTGCGAGTGAGGGTGTGAGTGTGTGTATAACTGCGAGTGAGGGTGTGTGTGTGTGTGTGTGAGAGAATGTGTGAGTGTGTGTGTGTGTATAACTGCGAGTGAGTGTATGTGAGTGTGTGTATATAACTGCGAGTGAGTGTGAGTGCGTGTGTGTATAACTGCCAGTGAGTGTGTGTGAGTGTGTGTGTGAGAGTGTGAGTATGTGTGAGTTTGTGTGTGTGTGAGTGTATGTGTGAGTGTGTGTGTGTGTGTGTGTGTGAGTATGAGTGAGTGTGTGTGTATAACTGCGAGTGTGTGTGTGTGTGTGTGAGTGTGATTGTGTGTGTGAGTGTGTGAGTGTGTGTGTGTGTGTGAGTGTGTGAGTATGTGTGAGTGTGAGTGTGTGTGAGTGTGTGTGAGTATGAGTGAGTGTGTGTGAGTGTGTGTGAGTGTGAGTGTGTGTGAGTGTGAGTATGTGTGTGTGTGTGAGTGTGTGTGTGAGTGTGTGTGAGTGTGTGTGTGTGTGTGGGTGTGTGTGAGTGTGAGTATGTGTGAGTGTGTGTGTGTGTGAGTGTGAGTATGTGTGAGTGTGTGAGTGTGAGTATGTGTGTGTGAGTGTGAGTGTGTGTGAGAGTGTGTGACTATGTGTGAGTGTGTGTGAGTGTGAGTATGTGTGTGTGTGAGTGTGAGAGTGTGTGACTATGTGTGAGTGTGTGTGAGTGTGAGTGGGGCAGTGTTGGTGGTGGGCTGTGGGCAGCACACTTACCTTGTTGGCAGGCAGCTTCTCCCTGAGGGACGAGATGAGCCTCCAACTCTCCTCGCAGGAGCGCTTGTCTGAGTCGTCTCCGCTGTCCGAGTCGGCGTACTGACAGACACAGAGATGGTCAGGGCCAGACAGAACAGAGGGAACGACTAACCACTCACTATCACTACACACAGTCCAGTTAAGCGTCCCCTGACTTAGGTGGGGTTCCTCAACCCATCTCTTCTTAATGATGAACCATACAATAAAACAAGTAGGATGGTGACAAGATTACTCTGGTGTGTGTGTGTGGGGTGACACCCCGGTGTATAGAATGGAATGGTGAGACTATGAGGTCACTTCCTCTTCCCATCTCACCAGTCTCTGTTGCTCGAGCAGTAGGTCGGCCTCCTCCTTCTCTCGCCGATACTGGCTCTCGAGGTCCTGTAGTCTGGGACAGAGGACGTTAGGAGGATTCAGGATCACCGTTTCACCACATTGTCCTCTCATCACAGCATCCCTAAGCCACCCACTGTCTGCTAATAAGCTCTTTCCTCATCTTCTATAATCAGTCACATTTTGGTCATGGTAAATGTTTTGAATGCTCTGAACTCGTAGAAGCGTAGATCATCGTTGTCCTTCTGTCTCTCACCTCTTCTCCATCTCAAACTTAATGTCTATGCCCTGTTTCTCCAGCAGCTCTTTCTGAGCGTAATTCCAGTCGACTGGCTCCCCCTGTTGGTCAGCGCAGGCACTACGCTCACGTTCCAATCGGGCCTGCTCCGGGTGGTTGAACCGAAACACGTGGTTTTTCCCCATCACGATACGGTTGCCTGAGAGGGAGAAATGACAGAGGAGGAGAGTGGGGGAGAGAGGGAAGGACAGAAAAGGTTAAGGAGAGAGAGACGGTAAAACACCAGTGAAGCCAATGTCAGGGCTCATGATAATGTTCAGGGATCCACCAGCTGTTTGTGAAACTACGGGAACGGCATGCCTATGAAACCAGGACACTGACGAAAACAAAGAGCATCAGCCTGGTAACTCAGGGCTCAGATTAAAAACACAGCACAGGAGTCCTGTCGGAAACCCTGCCCATCACGCTCTGTGGCCTAGAGGCAGGCTTTGCGGAGAAACGCCTTTTCTTGGCACTGTTGCTGAAGCACAAATTTCCACCTTTTTTCTCCCACAGCTGGTACTGTCTTAAATCAATACCCCTGGAATGACAAACTGAGGCGGCCAATTTCGCTTCGGGGTCCTGGCGTGTCTCCCTACCTTGTCTGAGCACCAGGGGCTCTGTGATCTGTTTCCCGTTGACATACGTCTCAGCCCCCTCCTGGGGCTCCAGGGTCACATCCACTGAGGGAGAGAAGGAGGAAGGTCACTTTTGTGTAACGTATTCCATCACAGGAAATTGGAGAACAGGAACTCTGGCAGCGGGAGGGAGAACGGGGAGGGACAGGAAACGAGAGGGGCGAAGGAAGTCACAGTCACCCCAGACCAATCAAATCAGTGCTAAAAACATTTTAAAGAAGCACGATACCTGGAAAACATTCCGTAGGCTTTACCAAGACAAAAAGAGAGAGGTATTATTATGCCTATATATGTGACCGTCATTTTAAAGCATTAAAAACTGGTTTAATGGTCTAACAGATGTCAGGAGGATTTCTTGTGCCCATTTAATCTGTGTGTGTGTGTCGTTCTGCATTTGTGTGTGTGTGTGTGTGTGTGCATCATTGTCTGTGTGTGTGGATGTTGTTGTGTGTTTGTGTGTGTGTGGATGTTGTTGTGTGTTTGTCTGCATGTGCTTGCCTGTATGTGTGGATGTTGTTGAGTGTTTGTCTGCGTGTGCTTGCCCGTGTGTGTGGATGTTGTTGTGTGTTTGAGTGTGTGTGGATGTTGTTGTGTGTTTGTGTGTGTGTGGATGTTGTTGTGTGTTTGTCTGCATGTGCTTGCCTGTGTGTGTGGATGTTGTTGTGTGTTTGGGTGTGTGTGGATGTTGTTGTGTGTTTGTGTGTGTGTGGATGTTGTTGTGTGTTTGTCTGCATGTGCTTGCCTGTGTGTGTGGATGTTGTTGTGTGTTTCTGTGTGCGTGGATGTTGTTGTGTGTTTGGGTGTGTGTGGATGATGTTGTGTGTTTGTGTGTGTGTGGATGTTGTTGAGTATTTGTCTGCGTGTTCTTGCCTGTGTGTGTGGATGTTGTTGTGTGTTTGTGTGTGCGTGGATGTTGTTGTGTGTTTGTGTGTGTGTGGATGTCGTTGTGTGTTTGTCTGCATGTGCTTGCCTTTGTGTGTGGATGTTGTTGTGTGTTTCTCTGCGTGCTCTTGCCTGTGTGTGTGGATGTTGTTGTGTGTTTGTCTGCGTGTTCT
>JAOYSI010004900.1:0-10694 GCA_025775065.1 Hiodon alosoides
ACCCGAACTGATGTGAGGAAGAGCTTCCTCACACAGGACCTGAACTGATGTGAGGAAGAGCTTCCTCGCACAGGACCCGAACTGATGTGAGGAAGAGCTTCCTCACACAGGACCTGAACTGATGTGAGGAAGTGCTTCCTCACACAGGACCCGAACTGATGTGAGGAAGAGCTTCCTCACACAGGACCTGAACTGATGTGAGGAAGAGCTTCCTCGCACAGGACCTGAACTGATGTGAGGAAGAGCTTCCTCGCATAGAGGATCATAAATGCAGGGGATGCATTGCCAGAATTCGTAGCGGAAGCCTGAACACTCAGATCATTTAAAACCAAACTGGACGCAGTGTTAGATGATCGTTAGGCTTGCGTATCTGAGGAGCTGTCGGACTGTTCGCCTGTTCTCGTCATTTGAAACAGTAAATTTAGGATAGGATGGGCTGAGAATTTTTACTTCATGGATAAAATTCTCGACTACGTAGGGTGTTGTTCTGAATTTAATAGATTGTCTTATTGTCTTATTGTCTTCAGTTTTACAATATGACCTATTTATGATTATAAACTCAATAATAAAACGTAAACATGTCTTACACTTACACCCCATGTCTTAGTTAGCTCAGGAAGTGATGGGGGTTACATTACTGTAAGTAACAGGCATGATTGTGCACATTACAACCTAGCACAACAGATTAAATACCCGCTCTGACCTAATAGTTGTCGAAGCATGTCAAAGTGTGCCCTGAATGGCCTCACCGGTCCCATGGCAACAGAGCTGGAGTGTGTGGAGATGTTATACAATTTCTGAATGATGATATGCTCCTGCATGTACCCCATTAGAAAGAATGGGCCCTTTTTGGTGGAGTTGACAACTCCACATGCCAATCATCTGTTTCTTTTTTCACTGTATGGCCTGGTGATTCAGACATGTTTAGTGATTGGACTGCAAAGCTACATTCTCACATAATTAATAAAATACCCTTCCTCTCAGCTGCTCAGGTGCAGCTAAGATATCAGAGAAATTATTATAAATCATGATCACCAGTAGTGTGAATGATGAACGCATTGTTTTTGTCAAGCGTAAAATCCCAGGTAAAGGTAATTGTATGACTGTCGCCCTATCCTGCCCCAGCTCCTGTCCGATGGTCCGGTCCTGATTTTAATAGAGAGATATGCCCTTAAGACGTCATCACCATCTCCATCACATCTCACCTGTGCAACAGAGGGTGAGAAACAGAGAAACTAAAACCAAGAACAACCACGAAGGACAATGAAGACCCTAAACCAACCGGAGCTGGGGAGAATGCATGCTGGTTTAGACCCAACAAGCCAGGCTTCCTCTCTCATTTCATATTCACCGCTTCTCACTTCTGTTTCGCAGAAAGAACAGATAAAAGGACAGAAATAAGGGGCACAGATCATTTATTATTTATTTAGCAACTATAGATTAGGATAAAAAATTTTAGAGAATTAAGAGTAAGCTTGCTTTAATAGACAAAAAACTATCTGACGATATTGTGTACGTGGTGGCGCTAAGTATCAGCCTAATCTTAAACTTTTAATAGCACTGGTATCAGACTTGTTTTCATTGCAATCTTAATCAGTCTTAAACAGCAATAGAAATGTTGCATTTGTATTACTGAACAGCTCTATACTCTAACTCGTTTATAACGTAACACTCCGCTCCTCATCGTGTCAGATTTGCACTATTTTAAAAAGCCACTGCTCTCCGAACTTGACGTTCGGTCCTGAGCCAGCTGGAGTCTCAGCTGTCAGATGCCAAGCTGACAGGCAACCTGGCAGCATTTGATTGCCAGCAGAGTCAGGGAGAAACTCTGTTTTACAATCCCCCTTCCAAAATTTCAGGAGAAAATCTTAATGCAGTTATTTATGTATGTTACCAGACCTACGACGCATTGGAAGTCTTTATCTGTGAAAGCCAGTCAAAAATAAGGAACTTATAAAGCATTCATTCTGATAATTAGACTACACTGACAATTTCTCACTACACAAAAAGTGCTTAGATGTTAAGTTATCCAGCTCCGAGTGCACATATTACAGACTTGCCCGCCTTATGAAAGCGGGGAGGATTGTTATACTATGAAAAAAGGCCTACGGTGTGGTTTTAGGTTCATTTTAATTGAATAGTTATGTTTGTATAATGCAATGTTAATCGTTTCAGTTCTTTGAGAGGATGTTTGGATTAAAACTGTATTTGGAGTGTAATTTTTGTGAGTTACTCTGGAGACACACTCTCTGCTCCCGCTGGTTTCCCACATCACAGCGACACACAATAATCAACACTCAATACACAATCACAACATAGGTGCTAACGTGCGACAGGGAACGGCAGTACGTCAAAACTCCTGAAAAACTCCAGCACGGAGTGAACAACTGAACAACTGAGAGCACAGGTAAACTGTGTTTCTCTCAGCTGCTTGGGAAGACAATTCAGGTGTCAGTAGGACCACTCAACAGATTTTAAGGGCTAATTCATCACTTCCACACAATGCTCCATGACAGACACGAACCACCCAATAGCACAAAATAACTCCTATATATTAGTTTAGGTTTATTACAATTGGCTAGGTAACGGCAGTGGCTACGATGAGCTGGCAATGCGCCTTCCACCGGTGGAAGAGAGAAAGCTCGTTTTTAAGACTTCAGCCGCATCTTTTCGAAGCGATTACTGCTGAATTGACTTCTGCCTGGATGCAGCCTGCTGGCTTCAACAAGGCCATTACGCTGATCCAGGTTCATATCTGTCGTTGAAACTGAGCGGGGAAAGCATGGGAGAAATGTGTTTTTCCTTCCCTTTTCCCGGTTATTGCTCATTGATATGAATATTATCACTACTATCAACAGTGACATTAAACTGAAAAACACACTTGTTAACACAGGGCAGTAACTTGGAGTTAATGGTTTATGTTAAATGATTTATATTCTCTGTAACACAATCTAGAGGTTTCGCTCCAGTCTTGTTGCCAACGGCAACTTGTTCTGTTCAGCCAATGGAGCAACACTTGAATCAAATACCTTCTACTGCACCAGCAAAAAGAATCAGAAAGCGGGATATGGATTATATGTCATGATTAACAGTTGACCATCTCTGTAGACACTACACTAAAACACATTTAAAACATGGCCTTAACGTCACTTAATTTATATCTTCTTTATTCCTTAGAGAATCATTTCATGTTCAACTTGAAAAATGTAATGTAATAACCAATTTGCAACACATTCTGAAGAAGCAGCATACTGGTGAAAATCGTTTATACAGATTATTGGTGACCTTAATAAATTCCGTACTAACATTCTGCAGGACAGCAGTGGCAGAGAACTGATCTAAAAACACAATTCTCAATGGCAGCCTTTTGGGAAATGAAACGTTTGACTATCATTCTCCTCACCATGTGAAGCAGAGAGAATGCTCCCGAGTGGTGGAGTAAAGGTTGAGTAAAGGCTGAATAAAGACTGAGTAAAGGCTCTGTAACGCAGAGCGGGGCAATGTGATTCAAATCCGCTGAAGAAGACTTTCAATGGAGGCCATATGGGGTATTATGGGCTTTAGTCAGTATGGGCAATACACAAACACGCTTCATCACCAGTAATACGTTAAACACCGCAACGTAAAGGGCCATCTTATAAAGCCTTGTTAATGCAAAATAAGGAAATAACTAAGGGAGATGTCTATCGGAGACGATCAGTCCAGTTTCTCGTAAAAGGAACTTTTGAAGTGCGCTGAGAGATGAAAATACATACGCAGATACAAAACCTAGAACGGAAACTCAGTGGACCGTCCGGTACAGTGACGCCCGTCTACGCAACTGCTGATAACTAGTGACTGCTTCACATCGATTAAAAGAATGGGGTTTTCTAAACGCTTAAAATGAGAATGCATTCTGCAACCGAAGCCAATGGGGCCATCATTGGGGGAACACCCTTGTGTGTCTGGCACCCTGAGGTGGACTTTAGCATATCCACTCAGCTCCTTCCAACATGTCGCATGGTCTTTCCAGTGCTGGACAAAGCCCCCCCCCCCCCCCCGGTCCAACTGATTTACAGCAAAGCACAAACACGTCTAACCACAGTTATTCTGATCACAGGAAACACAGACAGCCTTCCCTCGGGGCAGATGTGTAGTCCAGAGTGGCGTTTAGCGGCGTCCACACTGGTCACTGTTGCTGTAGATGGTGATGGGGCATTCAGTACCGTCATAAACAACTGGTCAGTATTTCTGTGGAGGGAGGCTGATGAACTTAAACCATTTTAACTAGAACTAGAGCTAGACCACTGTAACAACCAAGGCCACAGCAAAGAAAGTAGAGATGTGTACCAATCTCTCCTAATGGCCAAGCACTCATACAAACGACCACAATGGCTTCAAACTAATTTCAGTTGCTTGATGATTATATTTACTCTGTCATATGTTGGTGAGTTGTTTTTTGCAATTTATCCTGGAATTATATTGCGTCACAAATGAATATAATTTTTTTTTTAATTTGTATACATTTTTTATTTATTTTCTTTTTTCCGTCCTGTATGACTGAAGTCGGTGTATGTGAAATAACAGCCCTGTTGTGCCATCTACCGTTGCAGAAACAAAGCAAATGAGACACACAAAAGTAACGATTTCAAAATTCTCGAGACAAACAAACGGTAAAGAAAAGTTCCGTATTTGATAGATTTGCGGAGGACAGACCGGTTAACTGGCTACATGTACACGTATAAAAGTGACGCTGCGATCTAACTGTAAACACGCTGGATTTCCCTCCTCCTATTTGTGAAGTAAATATGTTCTGTTTGAACTCGGATGTCCCTCAGCTGTGTAAAAATCAGCGCCAAGACCAGACAGGTAATAGGCGAGACGCCGCTGTCCTTCGTGCTGAATTCGTGAAATGACTTAACAAAGGCAGGATCCGAGGGCTCTGAGAAACCAACCGAGGCTCAAGTGTGTTCCGACCAAAACCGAGGCGACGTCTGCATGAGCCTCTTGGGTGACAGTGAAATTAACTGGCATGTAGACCATTGTAGTGTCTGATCGGCCGTCTGTGATGGAACCGGGTCCATCCGAAGGGTCTTTTCAAGTATACCACGAAGTTAATGTATTACCATATTGTGCCTTACTAATAATTACACGGCTGAGATAATTCTGCCGTCAGGCTGCACGCCAGAGGGTGAATCAGAGAGTTCGCCGAGACGGATTTCAGCACGCACGGCGATCTCGTTACCATAGCGTCAGCTTGTGCGGACGCAGCCTGACTTTTAAACAGGGGCCTCCAACGTTTGATTATCAGCTTGTGTGGGTGACACTGCCGTGGAAGAATAGGTCAATGTAACTCACACACATTTTTGAAAGCACGTTAGGATCTGCGTGACATTGGTAGACGCTGAAAATAAAAAATGACAATTTAAAAATAACAATAAAAATATTAAAGTTGCACATCAACTGCAAATTCCAACGAAGCAAAAATCGATATTAACATATACCAAAGCACTCAAAATGGGCCTTCATTAAAATGATCACAGATTTCCGATATCTGTTCCGGGTTTCACCTGTTGAAACCAACCAATAGTAAACGGAAGCATTGTGATGTACAATTTATTTTGACTCAATGTGTATACAATATGGATACGTCCACATATATACCTTAAGTTGCTAAGCATGTCTATGAATGAATTCCCCGTGGCCAGTGTTTTCATTTAGTTCGATAACTCTGAACAGGACAGGACGCCCGTGAGAGCAATTCTGCGACCTCAGCATTTCATGTCAACTCCAGCTAATACGCTGAGACAGACATTAGAGGTGACAACAAGCTTGATATATTGAATGTTGACTCCTAGCGCCCTGAATATACACAAAATAACAATTTATTTTCATGTTTTTAAGGACAGTCTCCAACACATAAAAAAAAAAACAGAAATCAGACTTTCCCCCATAAAAATCATAGGAGAAGTTTATTTGATAAAGAATAATCAAATCACACACCCGTGTCGCCTATTGTAATGTTGAACTATGGCAGAAAGATGTTGGCAACTTAAAAAGTCCAAGTTTTAGCCAACATCAAACAGAAATAGGACCGTTCAGTAGAAGTCAGTTGCCTACACCATTGATAATATTCTAGTCAAAACTGAAGGATAGTTCTAGTTTAGCTCCCAGTCTCAGGAAGAGGTCCATCTCACCCCAGCCCCGAAAGAAACCTATACCTTCCGACGTAAAAAAAACATTTTGGACCCGGAATGCAAGCTCTATGCAACAACAGTGCAATGTTTCACCTAAGACATATCCGATGTCTATCAGCTGTCCAGATACAACCACACGATGTGGGTAAATAAAGGAAGATCTCTACGTATTTATTAAATAGGTAAGCTGCCTTTGGGAAGTCCAGATACAATTTACCAACCGTAACCCTAACAATACGTAGCCTAATTATTACAAAATAATACGTTGGTTCACACTTACTATCTTTTTATAATGATTGACCGTTAAAATCAAATTGAAGTCTGGGTGAATGTTACAGGTACTTTAATCGCAATAATGGTGTTCTTTGTAGAGTCACTAACAAACTTCTGCAAACAGCACCTAACATGCATGAAGTGCGCAAACGACGTCTATTTCCCAATCGTTAGAATCAACGTCATCAAAGTCAAACAAGAGCAGAAGATGATACAAGCGGCAACACGACAACTTAACACCGTGGAAGTCCTATCTGGGAAAGGTCACAATTGTTAAAGCATAATTAAAGCTATGGATATAGACTGATAAACAAACATGGATATTTTAAAGAATATTTGACGAAAAAATAGTGAATAAATCTTACCAAATCTTAAAACGTGCTGCATCCCGCGAGAATATCCCACGCGTAGTAGTAGCAGCAGAAAAAGCCTAATGGTATATCTCAGGATGAGATTAGCAATCACCGGGGAGGTTATCTTCATGTCGGTTGTACAATACACAGTGTCAATCCCCCGTATCATCAGATTCTCCCAGAAATCCCCAATTGGCACTAAGTGGGGTGACAGCCCGAGCTCGGCATCAGGGCATGGTCACTTGGAAAAGCAAGCATATGTTTGCCAAACCTCGCAGCGGTGCTTACATGCACCCTCTTTCACTGCGCCAAGAGACAGCCTTCTGATCTACGGCACGGCGGAGCATCCATGTTAGTCCGTGAAAATGACGAGAAATCCACACACGAGCAGCCTGAAAGGCGAGGGGAAAGAGAGAACACAGATGGTTATCCAAACACAACAGTAGACAGCCGAAAACTCAGGGTAGAATCGCTGTTTCAACGCGTAAGGCAGTTGGGTGTCTTCGCTCCAATTCCACTGCACTGCTGCACCGCTTCTGACGCGGAGCCAGGATTAGTGGAAGAGAGAGAGAGAGTGGATTTCGTATGTATTGTGGCGACGACCACAAAACGCTCCCTATCACTACACATAAAAACACCAATACAGTCTGGGGCGGGGATTGAGCGGCTCTTATTTGTTCATATCGATAATGTGCTTCTATCAATACATGCATACCTGCTGGTGGGAGTCTGACGTTCGCGCCGTGGTAATTGATTCGTTTTTTTAATTGGCTGGCTTCATGGGTAGAATTAGTCTTTAAAGTCTTTAAATTCGAAAGGTGAGGGATCCAACGGTCAGCGATTTCTGCTCGATCATTTCTGTATAACGCTTACTGCCTTGAGTTTGGATCCTTCATGATTAGGAATTCATCTGTTTTAAATTCTCTGACCTTTTGGTTTTTAAGGTCTATTTGTATGATACGTGGAAGCTTTGGTCACTCAGTAAGAGTTTACAGAATAGTATTGTAGATTACAGAGATGATTCTGTTAATTATTAAGATGTGGCAATTAGGCTAATATTGAGAAGGGGATTCTCAAATGACCAGTGTACCAGTTCCTTCAGTCTAGGTGTCTCAAGAGCAGTAATTATTCTCCCAGATGTCTGAATTCACTACCCTTTTCCCTTGCCAGAGAGCATGCCCTTGTCTCTAAAGCATGTAAACACAGTAACACAGTATAAAAATGTGTCATACGATGGGGGTAAGCACAAGGCAAAAGACTCAAATGTTCAACCTAGGAATGGTGTTTTATTAGCCCAGGTTCCACTATCTTAGCATAATCACAGTCATTATCATAATATCATAACCACAGAACAGCCCCATTTAGCCTGCTAGCGACAACATCCACGGTTACCCCATGTCTCCCCTGTCTCCCTGGGTACCAGTCGGGGCTGCAACCCCTTTTCAGTTGTAGGTGGACATTCATGTCATCTCGCTTTCCTTTAAAATGTTTTGTTTTTAAATTGTATTCCAATTAAAATGAACAGTATTGAACAGACTATTTTTGCTTTGATCGATAACAGTTTTACTTTAATTTACTTTCTTAGTGGATTGTATGTGGCTGAGTAAAGAAAAGGAAAAAAAGGCACGTTTGGGGATTTAAAAGAAGGGCTGTAATTTAGTCTTTGCACTGCGAATCAGGGGTGTAGCCAGGAATTACTTTTTATAAACTTACGAGTGAGCTGTAGGCAAACAAATCTGCTTTATGAATTTTGCTTAATTAAGATGTCGAGATCTTCTTTTTATTCCACCCGTTAAGCCACAAATTACACATTTAAATAAGAATTTCAACAACAGACAAATACTTGCCAAATACTTTTAACATTAAAACTTCTTCTGTGGGACCTTGAAGGTCTGAGATAACTATTTCCTTCTTTGTTGATCACAAGTGCCATTGTTTCTTATGATTTCATGTGCAAGTTGTTTGTACTAAACTTGGGACTGCAACTTCCAAAGTGAAGACACTGTTTACTGCTTCAAAGCTGCAGGTCACAAGCATGGTGAAAAATAAAGCATCTAGATAAAATGAAAATAAAACATCAATAATAAAAACATTGATAACTTGAACTAGCGCAGAAGGGCAGAAGATAAAACATGTTATTTTCTTTTTGCGCTCTTCCCAGCAGTCAGTGCAGCCAGAATGTAGCTTTGTGCTCTGTGGTGAATCGCACAGCTCGCTGAAACAGGAACCAGACGGAGGAAGACCCAGAAAACGCAGACTCCTTCCAGGGGAGCTGAAAGGAAGCATGTTGGAAAAGCTCTGACAGCAAATGAGTAGAAAAAGCACCTAATGTAATGGCTAATGAATTGACAGAAATACGGTAGGTCTACAGAAACCCAAAAAGGGTTTGCATTATTTTCCTAAGTGACCTTCCTCCAGGGCTATTCACGTCAGTCATCAGTCACTTGAAGTGAACAGAACTTCAAGACAGTGGTAGAGGTCAGGGATTTTATTGAACAAAGTTTCGGCTTCCTGTGATTGTATGAACTCTAGACGGGATGTGGATGGACTGTAGGCAGGATGGCAGTAGTAGTAGTGTTAGTAGTAGTAGTAGTAGTAGTAGTAGTAGTAGTAGTAGTGTTAGTAGTAGTAGTAGTACTTGCGATACTGCAGCAGAAACAACCGTAAATTACACAAAGAACATGTAATAAATAAATCACACAACAACAAGTAGTACATACATACAGGACACAATTGTACGGTGGAAATTGGCAGTGGATAGATAGACTATGGGCAGGATGTGGATAGATGGATGTAGACAGGATGTGAATGGCTCTTTCATCTCCCAGGAATCTTATTAATGTTAAATCTGAGATACCAAAGTAATTAATCAAAACATTTCCACAAAGGCTATCTGCTATGGTCATTCATCACTGTAAGACCTAGTTTTCTTTTGGGAAGAATTCTAGAATTCTTCTTTTTTCTTCTTTTTTCATTCAACATTATTTTCTGATCTTGTGTATTTCTCAATTTAGATTAACAAGTAAAATATGCTGCTCAGCTGCTGTGTTTAAAAATAAATCTTTGGAATGGTAGAAGTATTTATTAGGGGCAGTCCCCCCCAAACGTACATTCTCCTCCCCTCTCTCTGGGCACCTGATGTACGGTCTACAGTAAGTTGACAAATGATCTTGGTGCATTTTGATTTTAACAAGGCTGTCACGCCTATGAAGGGGTATCATCCATAACAGGGGAAAACTCCCATTGGTCAATCTCCAAGCTGCGTCGACTACCACTGATCACAAAAAAACCCCTAAACTGAATCCCTCTGTCTACAGCGGAGTCAAGATTTGTAGCACTCACTTAGAATTAGGGTACGTTGGATGTGTTTTTAACCAGAACCGCACACTGCACAGTTATTCAAGGCTGGACATGAAAACACATTTAAAATTTCATATGACTCGGTTTCTTACGCGTTTAAAACACATATTAAATACGGAAAATCTCCAGGGTATACAACACGCAGCACTGATCATGCAGTCCCCTGGTTAAGGGTTCACTGTGAGTCACGGAGATCAGATATCATTTGTGTAAAAAGATGCCTCTTTCTTGCCCTGGGAAAGGTCAGTGAGGATGGAAGAGACGGAGGCTTTGAATCATAATTCACTCTGAATACAATCCTATCCTGGGTACAATGCAATGCCCTGTATGTTGTGTTGAATCATGGAGATAAAGGAAGAACGTGAGAAACACTGAAACTCCACACGGAGTAAACACACACACTCCGAGAGCAGGAGTGGAGCAGAAACACTGAAACTCTACACGGAGTAAACACACACACTCCGAGAGCAGGAGTGGAGCAGAAACACTGAAACTCTACACGGAGTAAACACACACACTCCGAGAGCAGGAG
>JAOYSI010004904.1:0-10137 GCA_025775065.1 Hiodon alosoides
TATATAGATACAGACAGATAAATAGATAGATATGTAATGTACACTAGTATTCATATGAATTGCCAGCTATCTAATTTCACACAGCTTGACGGCTAATGTTTACCGGGGAAAAACTGTTTTTTTTTTTTCAATTTGGCTGGAGGGCCTCACGTACCTCAGCTGCCATTTGTCATCCCTGGCAGATTAGGCTCCAGACAAAGAGCTGTCACCACCGGATGTGCCACTCTGGAGAGGACGCGTGTAAGCGAAAAAATGTAATCACTGCTTATCCCAAAAACAATAAAAGGCAAGTGCGGGCACATGGGTGGCTAGCGAGAGAGTGGGTTTCCGTGAAACTAAAGCTGCTTTTAATTAGATCAAGCTTCATCTCCCCCAATATACGTGCCACAAACTAATTATGGGGGGCTTACGTCTCTGTATGCATTTCATAATCTGGGAGGAAGACATAGCTGGCATTCCATTCTGTAGTGAGCATCCAAAGAAGCTAAATGAAATCTAATAAAATATAAGGAAAAGAAAACCCCAGGAAAAAAACCAAAATTTTAACACCTTCCTTCTAAAATCTAAAAATCTAAAATCCTTTAAAAAAAACTGCTGCTTAACAGCTGACTGCTTTTATAGAATATAATGATTTAATTGAGACACCAAAGTCAATTTGCCAAGATAGCCTCCGATAACACTTCTCTGCTGGTACCATTGGTTCTTGACCTTAGTTCTGCCATCAATGCTACTGACACTATCCGTTTGAATAGCCTCGAAAGCAATGTAGGCATTCAAAAAAAGTGCTCTTTTCTGGTTTAAGCAATACTGATGGATTGGACTGATGGACTATTGGGATGGATCCCAATTTGTGCAAATAAATGAGGACAAATAGCGCCCAAGCTCCAAGCTGGTGCAGGCTCTCCGGCGTTTCACGCCTAGCCATGTCTACCGGATGGAAGCCCAAGCAGATGGACCAATGTCTGTTGGTTTAAGGTACAGTTTCCCACAAAGTTCAGTACTGCATTCCTAACTCCTAAACCTTTACATGTTATCTCTGGGTAATGCCTTTCATACTCATGGGATTCATTTCCAGTGCTATGCAGCTGCCATTCAGCTAGACCCCATCACCAGGTAGGTATTCACATATTGACAAACTATAAACATGCCTCAAGGGATAAAACAACATTTAATTCTGGGAAGAATGTCCTAGAGCTGAAAAATATCTGCTAACACCATGACAACTCATTCTGAGTGCCGATGGCTATTCAATGCCTCTCAAATTGCTTATCAACAGTCCTGGTGTAACAATAGACCCAGATCTGTGATTTGAATACCATATAAAATAGGGGGGAAAAAAAGAATTGCAGCATTCTTTCATCTCAGACACATTGCTAAAATCTTCTCCAGCTAAATGGTACTTATGGTACCATTTTGCCATCACGGGCACTGAGATGGAGGGTGGCATTTGGCCATATAATCTTTCAAGAGCTTTTCTTGCCGTCACTTCACTTTTAGTAGGTCCACCCCTGCTGGCCTGCTGCTGCCCCTAGGGTGTGGGAAGATCTCAGATCATCTTAATGGTCAAGTGTCTATCCCTGGCATCTCTCCACATATTTGCATTTGTATGCTGCCATAGTTTATTCCCGCTGAGGCTACTGTCGCACAACACTAAATTCTTACATCCCCCCCCCACTTACTTTGAGGTTGCTGACCATATTTATCGCCCCACTTTTCCCTCCCTCTCTCCCTGGAATGCGAGTGATAAGCTGTGGCCTAGCTGACGAGAGGTTAATCTCCAGTGAAATCCTGACAGCAAGAATCAAGGATAGAGAGTGAACCACCTACAATGCACTGATGGCTATTCCTCCAACCAATCACAAAATGCTGAGGCTGCTGAGGTATTAACTCAGCTGTTTATTGACTTGACTATCCGATATATACTGTGTTTCTACATATAAACATGGCTATAATTTGAAACACGATAATAGGCAGGTTTAACCACTAAATTCCTTTTTTACAGTTAAATCTCGTATTTTTTAAATGCTAGATTCAGATATTTCACCTTATAGAGACAAGCAATTCCAACAAGCAACTGATTAATTACAAGATAGCATGTTATAAAACTTTTGTGTGCCTCTCTGTAATTGAATTTTCAGTGACAAATATGCATTTGCGTTAATTCCGGCTGTTGCAAAAGAAAACACTGTCATTGTGTTATATATATAGTTAATACAGATGTTATATCCCCTTTCTAGCCCCTCATTCAGCTTTTGTTTTTGTTCTATAGACGTTAGATCTGGTGTATCTAAAACCCAAGTTGGCTGCATGTTATTTGTAACAAACGATTAAAATGCCTTTTTTAGGTTCAAGTTACTATAGGCTATTTGCTTAGTCGCAGATTATTTTATTCTCTTCCAAGTATGTAGATCAGCTAATTTTTTGTTTATTCTATTGTTAATTTTGTATTCGTTTCTATATTTGTTGTACCCCCCCATACCCTCCCCCCCAACTAACTTTTTCTGCATCCCATAGTGATACTTCTCCATTATGATTATTGAATATATACTTTTTCTTCTCCCTTAATTTTGTAATCAACTGATCACAGGGCACCTGTACTGCCAAACATCTGTATTTAGCCTCCAGAATGCATTTTTCGTATCTGCAGTGTAGTTGTAAGTAACAGAGCAGAATGATTGGACGTCTCATTCCAAAATTAATACAAAGCTGGTTCTCCTTTGCTGCTATAACAACCTCTACTCTTCTAGGAAGGCTTTCCATGAGATGTACGAACATTTCTTCGGGTACTTAAATCGATTCAACCACAAGAGCGTTAGGGAGGTGGGGCGTGGTGTTGGGCGATTAGGCCTGGCTCGCGGTCGTCCGATTCATCCCAAAGGCATTTGATGGAGTTGAGTTCAGGCCTCTGTGTAGGCCAGTCAAGTTCTTCCACACCAACCTTAACAAACCATATCTATATATGGATCTCCCTTCCAGCTCGGAAGCACAGAAACGTCTAGAATGTCACTGTATGCTGTAGCATTAATATTTCCCTTCACTGGAACCTAAGTGCCTAACCTGAACCACGATGAACTGACTTGTTGGCAAGGTGGAATCATATGATGGTTGCTGAGCACGTATTACACTTATACAATAACAAATCTCCCCTCCTGGTCTTATATTTCTTGAATGAATTTGGTTTTTGACAAAATCGAAGTTCAGGAACTCCACATATACCATGAGTTCGGATCTCCGTGTCCCATCTTCAGCAATCCACTTTTCTGGGTTGATCAAACTCCTGAAATTGTTCTGAAGTGCCCTTGTGACCTCTTTCAGTCTCGGGTTGATTTTGCCCCTAAATTCATTCAGATTTCACCTCATGTCTTTCCGAAACTTGTCTCTGAAAGAATTTAATGCCCGAATTAAGAACATGGATTCCCTGGTTAATCATTTGAATTCCGACACAGAGTGTCTTGGACATGTTTGCCGATGTTAGCTCATTAGCACTCATCGATCCGCCATTTCTAATTTTCTTTGCCTAATTCCCTCAACATTTCCTTGTCGTTTCCCAATTCTTCCTACACAATTGTTGCAATTTGAAGAAATATAACACAAATATATTTCTGAGACGTTATTTTGACTGTGAGTAAAAGCTTCTGTTCAGGGATTACTGTCAGTTCTGATTTTTTTTTTTTTTATCAGCAAAAAGATAACAAATAAAACTTGATTGATAGTGGTTCCTTGTAATAAACATCATTCCTCATTATATTTTCTCACTAAAAGCAGAGTGCCACAGTTCCCAGAGCCCTAATGATCTCGGTGACTAGTCTGTATTTAGTCTGTAAGGAGGTTAGAGAGTCTAAGACAATGTGAAAATTGCCCTGTGAAGGGTATTGGTCACTTCCCACGATGAAAACTGATATGTGTTGAGTAACGATCGGATGTGTTTCCAAATGTCAAAGAGACAGGCAGATGTGAGTGACAGGCAGGTCAATATCCAGGTTCCTCTATCGGGACCGATTATGCACCTCCAATGGTCTTACAGGAGAGAGGAGCAGGCTTAATTCATTATCTCCCACAGCTGCTAAGCAGGGCATTTGTCATTTTCTTCCACAATTTCATGGTCGACACAGGAAGCTTTACATCTGCATGATCAAAAAACTAAAAATAAAAACAAGCCAAAGCGACCATCTCTTTTTCCCACCGTCATTAAATATCGCCGCCCAATACTCTCAGAACACTGGGGCAATCCATAGCCAGAGAAAGTTAGAATGTAGAGCTCTTAATGTTTCCCAAGATAATGTGGCTTACATCAACAAAAGAGCGTCATAGAGAGAAACATTTAGACAATAAGTAAGCCTCTCAATGCCTACCTCTGTCAAATAGCTTTTCACTAAAAGCAAAGCTCTAAAAAGGAAATAAGCTAATAGGCATTCTCATCAAAGAGTCCTACCTTCTGTATTACATGCACAAATACTAAATGTATTTTTCTTGAGAATCATGACATTAATATAAGAAACATTTACAGTGGTAATTACCAGCTGTCTATACCCATAGAGCGACAGTTAAAAAAACAAAATTACATGGGAATGAAATGTTTTGCTGAGGGTGATAAATTAGCATTCAGAATATTTTTTTTTAATGCACCAAGCAGGTGAGTCTGTATCTTTCATTGGGAATTGTTAATTCTAAAGGCCCTCACGGAAACAGACTGATCACACTGATACAGAGGGGAAAATGAAAACATGACAATGTATAATCAGCTTGTCGGGGTGTTGCCAGTGTAATAATGGCTGAGGTGCACCATGTGTTGTTGTTGGTGTTGGTGTGATTACGTCAAGAGACAGTACCCTTTCATAAATGAAATACGTTAATTGTTTAGCATATTTCTAGATTGTGTATTAGATGTAATGAGGGCTAAAGACATGAACATACTTTTTAAACTGAAGAACAGGCCTACAGTATGTTTGTTTAACAAGGCATCTGGTCAAATTAAATATGCTCAGATCCATATTTCCTAAGAGTTGTTCCGGAACATGGCGGATCTCCAAAGCACTGTCCGTTTGGGTGATATTTTCTGGTATGTTTAGAAGAATGGGGCATTGTATTCTGATGAATGTAGCCAACAATCAGAAATAAAGGCCATTGACTGGATTTAGTGGTCATGACGATTAATAAGACAAATGTGGTGGAGGCCAGATATTTCCTTTCTCCTGAATGCTTTCTTTAGGCAGGCCAATTCCCAGTGATTCTCATTTTCACGAGATCCCTCGCCAAGATGGTGCCATTTACAAAGCAGATAGTAGACATGAGCCAAAAGATTGAACGAGATTTTCCATAGTAGTTGAAACCATAAGCATTTACTGAATGCAAGCTCATCCATGTATCAAATGTTTCAAACCATGACTATAGGCTATTATAAGCTGTATCTTTAAAAAAGTATGTGTCATATATAAATTAAATCTAATCAAAGAATGTAAGGCAGAAAATAGTGTGAAAGAAAGAAAGACGATTAAGCAAAGATGATTAATATGAATAAATTTTCAACACAACGTATCTTCACCGAAAAAATTGTCAGTTGTAGAGTAATGATATCATGTTATTCAGAGCACAAAAATCCATTTGCATTGTTATCATTTTTTATAATAGCTTAATAGCCAAGTTATATTTTCTGTCAAGAGTTAAAAATAAGTACAGGATTAAAAAAGGATATCAACAGGGTTAAAATGATTTCAGCAGGTAAAACTAATAGCGTTCAATTTGTAGATATTCTCTTTAATGTGATATTTATAAATACCACATTATAGTTGGAAGAATAATGACAGATACCCTTAGGAACATACAGATATAAAGATACAGCATCCCTACAGATTACATAATTACAAAGACCCCAAAATTCATCCAAGCATCACCCTGTATTTGTAACAGCACTTATCAACAATTCAGCTAATTAACACAAAACCGGGTTGGTTGGTTCCATGACCTTAATGCAAAATCGAAAATAAGCGCTGCTATGTGTCACAGGCCTCTGATTAATCTTGCATATTTTCCAATTCTAGCATATTCAATTTAGAAATGTCACAGGTTCCATATTAAGGGGAGAAATTTTCAAAACCACTAGAACAACATAACAAAGATTGTATGCGCATAATAAAGAATGTCCGAATGGCTACGAAAAGCAGTAATTTGTTCATGATTTCCTCTAGTTTCCCTAGCCAGATTGTTAGGGACACCACCCCATTCACAAAACTGATTTAATCTACAAACGGTAACTCACATGGCTGTGGCTTGCAATTTAAAGCAGGCAGAAGGGCATCGAGGCATTCAGCTATTGATAGATGACGTTTAGAATGGGCAAAACGAGTGACCTAAGCGATTTCGAGAGATGCAAGATCGTAGGTACCAAGTGCTGCAGTCCCAGTTTCTCCGAAATGAACGCACTACGGTTTACTGAGAATGATGTGACATACTAAAAACATCCAGTCAGAGGCCGTCCTGTGGGCGATAACAGCTCAGTGACGAGAGAAGTCGAAGAAGAATGGCAAGAATCGGGAACAGGTAAACAACTGCGCAGTACAACAGTGGTGTGCAGAATCTTGTAACATACTACTCCCCGGTCCTTGTCACCACTGGCCCCTGAGTGTAGGCGAATGATTATTATTACAGTTTTTACACATTCGAAGTAGACATCTGTCAGTCTTGCAAAACAACACAGCATTTTGATCAGAAGAAATTCCGTAATGATGCTCCGTGCAGTAACGTTCCCATGGACCAGAGGGTCCTTTAGAAAATTGTATTTCCAGCACCATGCCATCAACTGTGATTCAGAAAGGCCAAGGAGAAAGCGGGGCTATTGATATGGAAAAGTGGCTTCATTTCAACCTGTCATTTAGCCTGATGGGATCATTGTGTTCTGTGGGAGTGCCATGCGGTCACATATGACATCACCTTTAGCTGGTGATTCACTGGGTTCAAAAGTGCTGAAAGCACGGTCCCCATTGAGTTCTCCGAACAGCAATGCTACTGAAGAAATGACGGGGCACAAGTTTACGCAATGAGAAGGTCAGTCCCGTAAAGATGCATGACAGCATCTATTTATCGAAGAAACCTACAGCCTACTCATGCAAGTAAGGAAATTGCATTGATGTAAGGAAATTGCTCTGAAATATTTTTCATAATTTATTTCTCATTGATTTCTTGATTTTGGAAACAAATACGTCAAATGTTTATTCAAATAAATTGACAACTGTTTTAACTGGTGATATTTTATTAGCTTTATTTTATTTCAGGTAGAAATGATATCATATGCAGGTGTCCATTTATATGAAACAAATTCCAAGCCATTCTGGAAGGCGCATGACACTTTTGTATTTCTTAAAGCTAGCTTCCACAACACATCAATGTCAGTACAGCTGCCTCGATAAAGAACGTGCACAATTTTTGAACAGCACAGGTCTGCGCACGTATTTGCACGATTTGTTTTCTTCACAGGAGAGCTGCAGTTAAAAGGATTACATTCACACACTCATTTCACTGATTGTGGTGACCTTCTCGGGGGACGCAAAACGCCTTGCCTTCTTCAGTTGTGCTGACAAACTAACGCAGTAGAGCACCGAGTGGGATCGTGAATTTCAGATCCCACACAAGATAAAGCGGTGGCGCTGAAAGGGGGGGGGGGGATGGCCTTGGCTTTTCAATGCTTCAGTTCTTGTCTGATTCTCGCACAGAGCAATGAAAGCAACCATTAAGAGTCAGAAGTGTACTTAAAAAGCTTATGTGGACACACGCATGGCATAGCAACAAAAAAAAAAAAGAATTTAATCTCATCTTCAGCCCAGCTGCCTTTCACTGGACCATCACAGCTTTAAAATCTTTGAAAAACTCCTGACAGAATATTGTCTGCATATTAAAGTGCATAATACTTCATAGAACTAAACACACAGTCAGGGTAGCCTTTAAGCTCAGCCATTTCATTTCCATTTTGAGTTACCATGGAAACCCTAATGTCCGACTCCAGAGATTGCTTCCAGCACTTTATTTTTGATTCTTTCCACAACACTGAATTCTTTAGCTACAGTGGACCAAAACACTGTTTTAGTGCTCTTTTACTGCAGGTTATATATAGAATGAGGTTTGTGCCAATAAAACCAATCAAAGTTTTCAGAATCGAAAAGCAAAAGTAAACAAAAATAATAATATTGCAAGCAAAACAGTTTTAATATATTGAGAGTAACAGATAAAGTTACAAGCAAATCATTTTGAAATGTGAGCAAAGCTTCATTTCAAATCCCAACAAAAATGAGAGCCTCAGAGCATGTGTAGCATGAGTCTGTGAAGCTGAAGAACCGGGTTGCTTATTTGACCCGCTTTCAGTCGAGGGTAAACACACTGCGTAAACATGCAAGGTGTTGAATAGCCTTGTCAACAAGTTTGATCAGTGGGTGATGCTGAACTGTCGTTTCAAAACCGTCCGAATGGCTGCAATCCTGATCTAAAAACAAAATAAAGTTAACGAATACTGTTTGCATGGCAGCCCTCTGCCCTTAACTTGGACTCGCCTAAATTTGCTACAAACTGATTGCATTTAAACTTCTGAGTGGCCAGATCTCTTGATTGATCTGCGTAATCACGTATTACAGGTTAACAAATAAATGTGTCCTCTACAAAACAACTGCTATGCATTCTAAGGAACTTTTAGTCCTCCAGGACATCAATATACCTAAATGGGTTCATTAATAACTACTTTGTGGGGAGGAAAAAAAAATACAATTTACAGTCACAATGGAACTCATCTTAAGTTTCTCTTTGGTAACTGTAGGTCTCAATGCTTGGCGAAAAAGAGCCTGAAGTATTTACGACAACAGCTAGGGCAGGTGCAGAGCACTTGGCATCCAGCAATGCTCTGAAATGACATCCACAATTTTATCACAGATGATTAACTTTCAGGTCATTATTGAGCTTGACACGGTTACTGAAGTAGAAAAAGCAACGCGCTGCTCTCAGGGCAGAATATACACACATATAGGCTTTTTTACGCGGTCAAGGAATGGACAGATGCCCATAACCATGTCAACACCGGTGCTGGAAACGCCTTCGTTCTCCATGTGAATGGCAGAAGCAGATGAGAGAGCTTAAGATGAGTGGAGGGAAGCACTGTCCCTTCAAACCATCCGAGGTGAGAGAATTTTCTACTCTCTGGACCCCAAGTGGTGACACTGTCCCTTCAGATTTGTCAAGCGTGTCAGAGACGTTTGGCAGTGTGTCTTTTCACATTCCACTGAGCCTCCTGAGACGTGAGGGAGAACTGTGAGGTGTAAACGCCACGTTGGAAAAAAAAAGCTTGGTAAGACCCAATATTTTCAAGTAACCTATTACCATATTTCTTTGATGTAATGGATATATATATACAATTGACTTAGATCGTGACTGACTTGTCACCACAGGGCATTAGTCACGATTACATTTTGTATATTTGTATATTGTAAGTGAATTACAGCTGGAACAAAAATGTAATGTTTTTTTGGGGGTTTTTTTGTGTAAAAACCTATAATCTATAAAGTTAATAGATGCAGAGTATAGTCCAAATTCATGCATATAAAATAAAAATTAAATTATAATAAAAAGGACCTCCAAATCTTCTAATGGGAGATTCGGATACAGCCTTCAGAAAGGATCAAATAAACACAGCACAGCACAAAAATTAAATCAGTTCTTTCTCAAAGGCATGCCCTCAGTCCAGGGCATTCCCTTGTTTTTACATCCATTAAAACTGGAGAGAAAAGTAAAACTGTGCCTTTGGTATATAGTTCTTCTACTTTAATTATATTCACCATTCATGTTTATTAAGTAGGAAACAGAAACGTTCTCCACTAAATCCATGTGAACGTATTTTCAAAACCAAATAAATAAAAACGCTATCATCGAGGAGTGAGTAGTGACAGACAATGTTCATCGCTGGTTACCAGCAGCACAACCCTGAAGTTCAACTTCTGAGTTTTGGACCGCTGTGTGATTGGTGGGACATCTCACTTGCCGAGCTGCTTGTGGGGATGGCCACGCGGAAGTGGGCCACGGCTAGATTCAGCCTAACACAATGTGGATGTTCAGGGAACCTGGAATTCATTAACTGAGTGGTTTTTCAGCCAGACCCAAACAGGT
>JAOYSI010004905.1:0-13926 GCA_025775065.1 Hiodon alosoides
AAAAACACAGAGAGTACCACATCTACCAGTAAGATGAATGATATTTTAATGCATTTTGTGGTCTTTACATTAGAACTCTACATATTTATTTGCAACTTTTACAATGTCAGAGCTATGGGTGACATGACAGGTAATGTGTTTGTTTTACAGTGAGTGGACAATCTTCAACCTCTGACTACGTCAACAGCTTTGAACTACACCAGATGCGCTCACATGACAGGGTGTCTGAGTGGCTCAGAAACAATTTTCCTGACAGAAGTTGTGGACCAGAGCAGTATGAGTCAGGTTATGATGTATCTGAATGACTGAAATTTGAATTTGAAAATTAATGAAGAAAATTACTACCAATAATTAGTACAATAACTATGATAATGGTTAAATGAGCTGTACTTTTGCCAGTGTGCCCTCCTACTTTGCTTTCAAAGCACACTATATTATATGTCCACCACTGAGAAAAGTCAAATTTGGTTCTCGTCTGAATAGTGATGTAAAAAAAAAAGTTTATTTCAAATTTCAGTTTGAGATAAAATTTCAAGTGCGAATGGGTTCGAGTCTTCATGTATATGCTATATTTAATTGTATAAAATCAGTCATAACAGAAATACATGCAAACATACACACTATAAGCCACTGGACGCTCATGAGTGATCCCAGGTTAGTGAACTGCAGGCCAGTCAAAAACAATTAGCTCTATTATTTTTGAAATTGTGAAGTAAATATTATAATTACTGGATTTCCACCAACTAAATATCTGTTTCAATAAAACTGTATCAAAATGATCAAAGGAATTCCTTCTCATACAATAATAAACGATAATGTTTAAGAAAGGCCTCCTCTTATTTCAATTACTTAAATTACAAATGTGAAGCTAGTTTTAGGTTTTTATGAATAAGATGGTTAAGATTGTCTTCTTGGTTATTAATCAGTCTCTAAAAGTTTTGAGTCGGCCATTTAAAAATTCCTGCTGATTGGGTGAGTGTGATCCCCTCTAATACTAACACTAGGATATCTCCAAGAGAAACCTGTCTGTACTGTGGTCATCATTCTGTCAAACTAGTGGATCTTAAACAACAATGAAAATATCAAGTAAATTATAACTTTATTAATACTTTTCGGGTTTAAAATAAGATTTAACATAATAAAACAGCATTGAATGCTCAACTTTGAAATCTCATTCAAAGTTGTGAATTAGCATCCGAAATGGCACAAGTAGTTTCCCAGTGTGACCGGGAGAGCACACTGGTGGCACACAAACTGGCCGAGCACTGCCCGGGCTAGAGTGGGTGAAATCGGCACAGCTAACATCGACCGTCATTGTGACTAATCAGCTCCTGTTATTAGAGGGGTAAAAAACCATAAAGGAGGGAGGATGCAGTTGTCATTCTTCAAGAACGACAAATATAGATTTGATCCTTTAGCAGCCTTCTCTCAGGCTCTGCCACAAAAACCTGCCAGCCAGAGGGAAGCTGAACGTTTTATGGAGATTGAATGTGTTGACACGACACTCTTGATTTAGAAAGAGCTACAGTGGAGGGCTGGAGGCACAGTATTTGTAATGGTGTCTAGTAGGCGTCCCTCCATTTCCTTTATCTCCGATCATGCACCACCCCTTGTTTTGCTCATTTCTTGCTGAGTTGAAGTAACCTGTAGGGCAGCATTCCAGCTTAAAAAGTGGAGGGGTGAAGGAGGAATGTTGTTGTCACTCTCATCTCACTGTTCAGCACACACTGGCACTTAATACCCTGATTCTCAATACTACTCCATTAACCAAGAGCCACTGAGAGAGGAAGAGAATTAGAGAGTTAGCTTTCAAGACCTGCAAGTGAAATTACAATTACTCTGTCAGTTCAAATAATTCAAATAAACTAACCAAAAACTACGGTTTTCAAGGTCTTGGTTTGGGTCTGAGGGTTTTGGGTTTTCTTTATCTGTTCGCCAGCTGATATTTCTCTCTCTCTCTCTCTCTCTCTCTCTCTCTCTCTCTCTCTCTCTCTCTCTCTCTCTCTCTCACACTGACAAACTTATAAAAGCTTACAACTTACAGTGTTCAGACTGTAAAGGCAAATATGAATAGGGCTAAGCTATGAAATGATATATATATATATAACATTCATATACAACATAAGATTGTTTAAGGTAATTAAATATAGATTTTTTTTCTGACAAAGCATACTCATTGTTCTTTTGTAGTGTAGAAAAAAGAAACCAGCAAGGAGGTTAACAGGGAAAATAGCATGGCAACTGGGACCATAAGTTTCCGAAAAGGTAAGCTCTTTGGCATGCCTTTTCAACACACTACAAAGCGTTCCACTTTTCGATTAAAATAGAACTTCTCCCAATGTTCCTTGTCTGAAGCGAACTAATCTGTATATTATCTTGAGCAGGGGATGAGCAGTGCCTCTCAGAGCTGAGGCTTGTACTGCTGGGAGTGAGAGGTACTGGAAAGAGCTCAGCAGGAAACACCATTCTTGGCACAGAGGAGTTTAACACTGAAGAGTCAACTTTGGTGTGTTTGAAAAGACATAATGAAGTGGCAGGCAGGCAGGTGACTGTGGTCGACACGTTAGGCTGGAGGAGAAATGAACCTGTAAAGGACACAACTGAGCTCTTTAAACAGAAGATTGTGGACAGTGTGTCTCTCTGCCCTCCAGGGCCTCATGCTTTCCTATTGGTCATTGATGTAGTTAACCCCTTCACAGAGGAACTGAGGAGATCCAATGAAGAACACCTGGAACTGTTCAGTGAGACCGTCTGGCGACACACCATAGTGTTGTTCACCTCAGGAGACCAGCTGAGGGACATGACCATTGAAGAGCACATTGCAAAGGAAGGGAAGGCCCTCCAGTGGCTTGTTGGGAGATGTGGGAATCGATTCCATGTTTTAAACAGCAACGTAGATGATGGCTCTCAAGTTACAAAGCTGCTGGGAAAGATAGAGCAGATGGTTGCTGGGAATGGTGGATGTCATTATGAGATGGACAGTGAAATGTTTAAGGAGCTGGAAGAGAAAAGGAAGGTAGTGAATGAAAGGGCTATTGGAAGACAAATGAAGGTAATGAAACAAAGGGGAAAAGGAAGGTTGATGCTCCACAATTTTCTAAAGAGACACCGCATGCTGGGTGAGTGAGTTCGTGGTTTTTAACTATTAAATCTTAATGGAGTTAAGGCTATGATTGTATGCAAGTAACACGTAATAAATACTGAGTAAGTAAGTAATACTGACAGGCAAGGTGGTGATTCTCTAATATGTGAGTATATATTTTTTAGACAGACCATCAACACTGTAAAAACTTTAGGATGCTTAGAGAGAGTTTCTGGTGATACATAAGATGTTATTTCTTTCTGTGGAGCCATGCCATGTGTCAGAACTGAGGATTAACTAATACAGAGCATGGAGTGAAACTATCTCATGGCTGTTGTTCCTCAAGGAGGCGTTTGGGAACAGACCCTGTTGTCTTCTAGCCATCTCACATGAAACCAATTTTACCACTTTTTAGAAAGCATTAATGTTTTTTTTGTATTTATTCTAATGTTATATTGTTTTTTTAAGCAAATAAACACCCATACAACATACTCAGACAGATAGCTATATCCTAATTTTCTTCGGTCGTTTGTGACTTCTGCTCAGTACTGTATATTTTGGTTTTTTAGAGTTTTTAATATATTAATGCCATCAATTAGTATTTTTACTATTTTTAAATTTTTACTTTGCCAGTATAAGAACTTATCTTGAATTTGAAAATATACCATGAAGCAACATAATTTTGTAAATAATGAAATCCCTTTGAAAGGTGAGACGCAACATCTCTCAGAGCTGAGGATTGTTCTTCTGGGATGGAGAGGGACTGGGAAGAGTTCAACAGGAAACACCATCCTGGGCAAAGAGGTGTTTAAGACTGGAGAAAAGTGTGTAAAGGAACAGGGCGAAGTGTCAGGGAGGCAGGTGACTGTATTGGACACACAAGGCTGGCTGTATGGCTATTTACCATTCTTATCGCCACTGGAGAAAGATCTTATTGTGCGCAATGTGTGTATGTGTTCCCCCGGGCCCCATGCACTTATTATCCTAATTCCAGTTACCTTGTCATTCAGAGAGGAACACAAGGTGTCTATTGTGAAACACATGGAGCATTTAAGTGATAGAGTTTGGAGACACGTTTTAGTGCTGTTTGGTGGTAAAGACAAACTAAAAGATGTCAGCATTGAGCACCACATAGAGAGTGAGGAGATGGCCCTCCAGTGGCTTATTGAGAAATGTGAGAACAGATATCATGTCTTGAACAATTTAGATAGGTCTGATGGAACTCAGGTCACAGAGCTTCTGGAGAAGATAGAAGAGATGGTGGCAGGAAACAATGGGCGTCATTATGAAATGGACAGTAAAGTTTTAAAGCAGGTGGAAGAAAAGACAAAGGCAGCAGAAGAAAGAATGATGAAGGTCCAGAATCAGAGAGAGACACTCCGCATGCTGGGTGAGTGAGGTCATGGTTTTTAACTGGAGTTAAATTTTAGGGTAGCCAGAGGGCAGGGGGGTGTTTGCTCTCTTGTTTTGGGGGTGCTATTGAGGAAGCTTATCTCTCATGACAATATCTATATCTTTATTGTCATTGGTTTACTACTCTGAAGGTTATACACGCGGAAGTAAATCTTCTAATGTTACTAAACTTATTGTTACTAAATAGAACGTTCTTTCTTTCAGTGGAGCCATGCCATCTCTCCGAACTGAGGATTGTGCTGCTTGGGCATAAAGGAGTTGGGAAAAGCACAACTGGAAATGCTATACTGGGCTCTGAAGCATTTGAAACTGGGAGCGTCACCGTCCAGGGTCTGAGGAAGCAGGCTGTAGTAGCCGGGAGGAAGGTGACTATGGTGGACACACCAGGCTTCACAGAAATCTCTTCAGAACTTGAAAAACTGATCATCTTGGAGAATGTCTATCTATGCTCTCCAGGACCTCATGTGTTCCTCCTGATAATTCCTTCTTTGATGGAATACAAGGACTTCCTCATCCTAAGACCAATAATGGAGGAAAAACTGAACCTTCTCACTGAGAATGTCTGGAGGTATACAATGGTGCTGTTCACACTAGGTGAAAAACTGGGAAATATAACCATTGAGCAGCACATTGAGAATTCCGGCAAGGCGCTCCAAAGGCTTGTTGAGAAGTGTGGGAACCGGTACCATGTTCTCAATTCGGAGAGGGGTGATGGAACTCAGGTCACAGAGCTTCTTGAGAAGATAGAAGAGATGGTGGCAGGAAACAGTGGCCATCATTATGAAATGGACAGCAAGCTGTTAAAGCAGATGGATGAGTGGTGGGTGAAAAAAGAAAGTCAGATGAAGGTGCAGAATCAGAAAGAGACTGGACAGGCCTTTGTTAAAGGTGAGAGAGCTGCATCTGTGTAGAGTGTGTAATGTTTATGTGGATTCAATAATGATATGCACACTGTATTACAGGAACATTAGCAGCTGCTAGTCTTATTATTATTGCTTCTTTTCATTAACCAACCATGTGTCCGTTCTTACAACTTTGGTCTGTGGCTTGATGGGCTTGTCATTGTTCAAGTCTGTGGTGAGTTTGATTCCAGTGGCCCGGGGCCCGAATAAGGAGAAGCTTGTTATTTAGGAGTGCTAACAAAATTGGATTTTCTGTGAGATTTTTCTGGTACAAATGTGTACCTACATAAATCTCGGTTAAAGTGTTACTCACGAAGTATAGTGTAACTATGCGAAAATAACAAAAAGCACGGATGCATTTACATGCAACAAATATTTATATACACTTGATATAAAGGTCTTACCACTGTTTTTTTGCAGTATCAGTTTTGAAAAACTCAATTGCATATTTGGTTGGTGGGTGAATGTGAGGTTCAACTCAAAGTGTTTATTGTTACCCTTCACGATTCAACACCTCCTTTCCTAGATAAGTTCACCGTGAGTCATAAGTGTATAAAAACTTTACTTTTGCTCTGTTACAGACAAAGTAAATCGCCAGTCAGAGCTGAGGATTGTACTCTTAGGGTGGAGAGAAGGTGGAAAGAGCTCTGCAGCTAATATTATCCTAGGCAGGGAAGAGTTTGCATCTGGAAGAAGAACTGCACCAAGTGTGAAAAGACATGGCAAAGTAGCAGGGCAGCAAATCACAGTTGTTGACACTCCAGGCTTCCCGTGGGGTTATGATATACAGGCCACTCCAGAGCTGATTAAAAAGGAAATTGTTAGAAGTATGTCTCTCTGCCCCCCTGGACCTCATGCTCTCCTTCTGGTCATTCCTGTTTTCTTCATATTACATGAGCAAGAAATGCGGACAATGGCAGAACATCTGGCACTTCTCGGCGAGAGAGTCTGGAAACACACAATTTTGCTGTTCACCTATGGGGACATGCTGGCGAATGCAACTATTCAGCAGTATGTTGAGTGGGAAGGGAAGAACATGCAGTTTCTGGTTGATAAATGTGGGAACAGATATCACATGTTCAACAATATGGACAGGGGTGATCACACACAGGTCACAGGGTTGCTGGAGAAGATAGAAGACATGGTGGCTGAAAACGATGGTAACCATTATGAAATGGACAGTAAGATTGTGCGCCAAATGAAAAAGAAGTACGAGGCAGCAAAAAGAAGGTCGGAGGAGAGGATGCTGAGAGAGACCCCTAGAGCAGGTGCTGATATTTGTTTATTGATTATATATACTCTGATAACCTGCTAGGTGTGCTTAATTCAAAAGGGATTCACCATTACAAATATGTTGTCAGATAAAGTCATTAAATTTTTCAAGCAGGTTCTGGTGTTAATTTTAATGGTATTTGTATCTGCAAAGCATATATAGCCCTGAATAATAGTACAGCCTAATATTTTTTTTATGGTTCACACAGGTGTGGTAAATTGTCTCTCTGAGCTGAGGATTGTACTGCTAGGTTGTTCTGGTGCTGAGAAGAGTATGGCAGGAAATATAATCTTGGGCACAGAGGCGTTTGAGACGGGTGGAGGAACTCCAAAGTGTGTGAAGAAACAAGGTGAAGTAGCAGGGAGGCAGGTGACTGTGGTCGACACACCAGGCTGGGACAGAGGCAACCCTGTCATCTTTACCCATGAGATGACTAAGGCGGAGATTGAGCACAGTTTTTTTTTGTGCCCCCCTGGACCACACGCCTTCCTCCTAGTCATTAACATAACCTCATCGTTTACGGAGAGAGAGAAGAGAGCTGTGGAGGAACACTTTGAGCTTTTCAGTGAACATGTCTGGAAACATGTGATTGTGCTCTTCACTGGTGGAGACTGGCTGGGAGATTTACCCATTGAGCAGTATATTGAGTGTGAAGGGAAGGCCGTCCAACATATTGTCGGAAAATGTGGGAACAGGTATCATGCTCTCAATAAAAAAGGGGCTGACGCTAGCCAGGTCACAGAGCTGCTGGAGAAGATATCAATGATGGTGGCAGGAAACAATGGTTGCCATTTTGAGATGGACACTAAGCTTTTGCAGGAGGTAGAAGATAAACTGAGGATAGAAGAAAAAAGGGTGGATGAGATGGAGATGCAAACAAAGAGAGAAGCACACAGAACATCAGTAGGTATGTTTCATGAGCTCTCTGTGCTTATAGTATATATTAATATAATATTATTTTTCTCTGTTTTTGGTACTGATATAATTCTATAGTGTATGTATAGTATGTCTTCCAAAATGGCTCAGTCAGTAAATGCATGCACCTGAGTACACCTGAGCATTTTAATCTTGATTTTGGGGGTTTGTGGTGGTGCACATTCGACAGAGCGAAACTCAAGGCAGGTGGGAAGTTTCTTTTGGCTTATCGCTAACCTTAGGTTAACTGTACCTAAGTGCCTTCCTTTCCTATAAAGAAAGTAATACGGTCAAGGGCTCAACACAGCTTGGAAGATTTATGCAAAGTAAATACTCTACTCAATGTCATTGGCCATGTGAATATGTTTCAAAGAGCGCAATGCATGAACAGCAAGTACAAAACATTTTTGTAATCGGATGAAGTTACAAGCCCTCTGATGGTTCGATCTCAAACCGAATATAAGAGAATAAATAGTCCACTAACCATATTGGGCTGAACAGAACTTCAGTACATTTACCAGAAAAAAGATAATAAAGGGAAAACGCTATGGATAAACATATTCCAAAATAAACTTCAGAAAATTTCAGAAAAAACTTACAGAAGCATAATAAAAAGAAGAGGTGAAGAAGTACCTGCCTTGTCTCATATCAGGTAGCCCTCCCCTTATTGGTACACATATTAATAAACTGTTGTTTATATGTGTTGTTTCTTTCTTTCTTTATGACAGAGGAAGACCTCCACCTGTCAGAGCTGAGGATGGTGCTCCTGGGCTGGGGAGGTATTGGAAGGAGTTCAGTTGGAAACATCATCCTGGGCGCTGAGTCATTTGGAGATGAGAGAAGAACTCTGAAATGTGTAAAGAGAGAAGGAGAAGTAACTGGGAGGCGGATTATATTAGTCAACACACCAGGCTGGAATCAAAGTCCACCACAACTGATAAAAGAAGAGGTTATGCGCAGCGTGTCATTGTGTACCCCAGGGCCCCATGCTTTCCTACTGGTCATTAATACAAAATATACAAAAGTCAATGTGTTAAGCCAATCAATGGAGGGCCTCATGAACCTGTTTGGTGAGAAAGTCTGGAGCCACACTGTAGTTCTGTTCAGCGTAGATAACTTACTGGGGAGTGCAGGCATTGTGCATCACAGTGATAAAGAGATCCAGTGTCTCATGGATAAATGTGGAAACAGGCATCATGTTCTAAACCGGATGAAAATTAGTGATGGCACTCAGGTCGATGAGCTGCTGAAGAAGGTCGAAGAGATGGTGGCTGGAAACGGTGGTCTCCACTATGAGATGGACAGTAATTTTTTACTAGAAGAGAGAATAACAATGATGGAGAGACCGAGAGAGGAACCCACTGTGCATTCATTTGGTGAGTATCTTACTTTTATCTTATCTTTGCAGATTTTCCTTTTGCTTGGTTTCTAAATATTAACGTTTGTCAACCAGGTCAGCACACAGTAGAACACGTCTTCTTTAATGAATGTCCACCTATAGATTAGAAAAATATATTAGGGTACAAGGGACTTGTTTACCAACCCCTGACTTATACTTTTTATTTTTCTGATAGGTGAGGCCAGTCATCTCTCAGAGCTGAGGATTCTACTGCTAGGATTCCTAAAGACTGGAAAAAGTTCAGCAGGAAACACCATCCTAAGCAGAGAAAAGTTTGACACTGTGAAAAGCACAATGAAGTGTGTTGGAGGACAGGGTCAAATAGCTGGCCGGAAGGTCACAGTTGTAGATACGTTGGGCTGGTTCCAAAATCAGACACTACAGTATCCTAGTGGCTTCAAAAAGGAAATTTTAGACAGCATCGCTCTGTGCAGTCCAGGACCACATGCTCTCCTCCTGGTCATTGACTCCAGTGTTTCATTCACTGAGAATTACAGAAGATCACTAGAAGAACACTTTAAGCTCTTTACTGAGAGCGTCTGGAGACACACTATAATTCTGTTCACAAGAGGAGAATGGCTAGGAGACACACCAGTTGAGAGGTACATTGGCAGTGAAGGGGAAGCCCTCCAGTGGCTTGTTGAGAAATGTGGGAACAGATATCATGTCTTCTGTGATGGCAGTATTTCTGACAGAGCTGGGGTACCTGAGCTACTGGAGAAGATAGAGAGGATGGTGGCAGTAAATGGGGGCCTTCCCTATGAAATGGACAGTAATGTTTTCCATCAAATGGACGAAAAAGAAATTGCGATTGAAAAAAAAGTTAAACAAAGACACATACGGGAGAAGGCAATACTTTTTGCCAAGAAATTAACGACCCCATCCACGGGTGAGTATGCAGTGTATTTACCATATATTTTCAGGTTTGAGTTTCAATGGAAAAATAAACGGTTCCTGTTCTCTCTGACAGAAAGAAAACATATTACCGAGATGAGGATCGTTTTGCTCGGGGCCATACGTACTGGGAAAAGTTCAGCAGGAAACACTATCCTGGGGAGACAAGCGTTGAGTGTTAAACTGGGAATGACAGAATGTGTGAAGAGACAAGGAGAAGCAAACAATAGGCAGATCACTGTGATTGACACACCTGGCTGGTTAAGTAATACGTCTCAGGACAAGGTTGAGCAGGAAATTATACGCAGTATGTCCCTGTGTCCACCAGGACCTCATGCTGTACTTCTGGTCATTAGTTTACTCACGCCCTTTACAGAAAATGACAGGAGATCAGTGGAAAAGTATATGGAAACTGTTAGTCACATGGTCTGGAGACACACCATAGTGCTCTTCACCTGGGGGGACCATCTGGTTGACTCAACCATACAGCATCACATTGAGAGGGAAGGGAAAGCTCTTCAGTGGATTGTTGAGAAATGTGGGCACAGATACCAGGTCTTCAACAATATGGACAGGGGTGACCGAGCTCAGGTCAATAAACTTATGGAGAAGATAGAGAGGATGGTGGAAGGAAGCAATGGGAAGTTCTTCAGCACTACAGAAAAAGAAGACAAGAAAGCGATGATCAGAATTAACGAAATAGAGACAAGGGAAGTTGTGAATTTGATGGATGACCAGCCCAAAATTAAGTTCCAGGAGGATTGGAACAAAGAGGAGCTGTGGAGAGACATACAGAGTCCGCCAACTAGCAGTGAGATAAATAATCTTTTGTTGTTGTTTTTTTGGTTTACTCTGCTTTCGAATTGTTCATTCTCCACTTACATGTCGTCACATAATGGACAGTGTTAGTAATTAAGCCTATTTTGGTTTTGTTTTACAGTGAGTGGGAGCTCTTCAGCCTCCTCTGAAGATGGCTGTTCAGACAGCAGCTTCAGACAAGTTCAGAAGCAATCACTTGAAAAAGTGTCTGAGTGGCTCAGAAAAAATTCTGAGCATGACGAGTCAATTTGCTATTTGTCCGAATGACACTACTGGGTTTGCTAATTTTATAAAACAGGGTGTATAAGGAGGTGGTTGAAAGGAACTGTCTGACCCAATCTATTACTATTACTTTATTTTGATTGTTAATAATATTAATCCTTGAAAGTGATCTCATATTATTTAATGAGAATATTTATCCCAGTTACAAAATTTTTGCATGAGTATATTACACCAAATTAAGTTGTTTTTTTTCCCTGAAGAATGGCAAAGTGTGACTTCTGTAGTGTTACTATCGCTTTCTTTATTATGGGAACTGAAACGTTTATTTGATTCTCACACAAAAACTTTGTCTCCTAAAACTTGTAGTGAATAATCTGTGACAGATTTCTGTCCACTGCTACTGCACATTAATGAGAATATGTTGACTCAAAAGATGTAATTTTCAATTACATATTGCAATTATTCCTGCACAAACCTGAGAAATGAAGGGACCATAAGACCGTTTTTGTCAATTTGGTTTATCACATAAAAAGATTCGTACTCTGTGTATGGCTCCTAATATCGCCACACACCATGTATGTTCTTCTGATGTGATAGTGTGGTGGAAAATGGGGAATGTGGAACTGCTGCTTTCATAGTAGGAGAGGGCACCTATGAGACTCTTCAGTCAGTTTTCACCACAGGCCATAGCACTTATTAAAGTTGTCAATGAGATAATTATAGACGATGGTGCAGCCTTTGAAACCTCAACCTAGACATGTTACTACTCTGAGATGTCATTTGTAAACATGGGCTTGCTTTATTTCCACTAAAATTTCCAATAAAATTCCTAAAAATGTATCTTTCTAAAAAAGGCTCTTGACTAAGGCTCTTCATTTTAAACTCTAATGACGTCGATGTAGCTCAACAAATTAGTGAACGTTGTTCAGCACGTTCTATTAATTAGTTTTAAAAAAAGAAGAAGATGAAGAAGTAAAGTGAAATGTTACTTGCGACAGCGTGACACTTACTAATAATTTGTGATCGGGGTATTAACTCAACTGGATGAGTTGAGAACCCATTTTAATCTCCGACAGAGGGCGTGTGAGAAACGCAAATGTTCGTGGCTGTTGGCATTTAATCGTTCCCAATTTAAAGACTAAAATGTCTTTTCGAAATTGATTTGAGATTTTAGCAGCGATTTGCAGGACTAATTAGGGATATTCTTATGGTCATCCTCGTACGTAAGAATGCAATTGACCCTCGCTATAACAATTTTAATTTTAAATTTAGCTGATTAACTATTATGTTTGGAAAATGTAATTAATTAAACATGTCATTATTCCCTGTTAACCTGGGTATAAGTTTTAAACGTACATTTTAAAATACATTTTTTTAAAGAGCACATATCATATTTTTTAGGATAGGAATGAGGAATCAAATAAAGCGATGTGTAATGTTTGTAAATGCAAAGTCAATCAAGAGACTTTTAAAGAGTGCCCGCAGAGATGGCTAAAAAGGGAGAGTTTAGCCTGAGAAATCTGTTTTGTAGCTGCTTTTTCTAAGAAGGGTGTTTTTCCCCTGTTCCACTCTATAATTTTGTTAAGTCTTTTGTTGAAGATTATGCCTACTAAAAGACATACACCATCAATCCACTTCCCCATCTCTGGCCGCTCCTGGCCTGGGCACGCCCCAGCATGCTACATATAGCACCTCAGAAGCACTTTGCAGAAATTTTGTACCCTCAAATTTTGTTCAGACCCATCCGGTAGTGTGAAGTAAAGGCTTTGTTGCACTTGCAGAGCCATGGGAAATGATTGGGCATAAGCTAAACAATCCCGTCTCCCCCGTGATGGGCTGACCATCAAGGCCTCATTGCTGACACCCACGGTAACTCTGTCTGACCTCTTGTAACTTTGCTGTGTTTTTCACTAATAAACCATGAAACATTTATTTATAATAACTATCAAACCTACAGATCAAACTAATGCTCATAATCATACATTTAAATACATATTAATATCGCAATAAGTAATACTACAGTAATTTTACAGAAAACCACCATGGGTATATATATTGATTATGTGAAAAAATACATGAGCCTGAATAAGTGATTAAAATAATTATTGTTAGCTAGAAGTGATTATACAGAAACATATGTGGATATATAAAAACAGCAAAACATAATGCAAATAAATATACAATAAATATACAAATAAATCAACCTTCTTTGCAGACATTTATTTTAAATCTACACTATATCTGGTCCAATATTCCATTCTCTGATCCAAACTGCTAAGTAAACAACTTAGGCCTAATTGAGGCACACATTTCTTCCACTGTCAACAATTTTTTACTTTTTTTTTTTCTTCCTCTTGTTCCTTCTGACAGGAAGTACTTATTTATTGACCAAAGGAAGTGAAACCCAAAACAAATTAGAAAAAAAAGAAAAAAAGAAACCACATGGCATACTCTATCCCAGGACTTTTGTTTAGATTTGTCTGTGATTTGTCTGTTTGTCTCCTGCCCTGTGAAGGACTGGGCGGAGTGTACTCTACATGAGGCCTTGAGTATTTTTTGCCTGAGGAACTTTGAATTTATTAGTTAAATTTGTATGATAACCTGACTTGACATTAATGTTGCCTCAATTGAAACCTGACCATCACGCTGGTATCTGAGACTTATGATTTGAATTAATGTAACTTTTGACAGTAAAGTTTTTTTTAATTATTATTTATTTGATTTGATGTGAACTTGAGAATCCATGTAAAATGGAAGCACTTGCAAGGATCGACTCGAAAGGTTGACGAATGTACTCCGCAACAGCAGATGTCAGTAGCTTCCCAGAGTGAGCAAAAAAAAAGAAGCAATTTTCAGCCAATTAGAATGTGGTACGTTTTTTTTTTTTTTTTTTTTTTTTTTTTTTTTTTTGGTGAAGAGATGGGTGGTGGGTGGGGTTGGGATTGTGTGTTTGGGTTTGGTTTTGTTGGTGGGGGGGGGGGGGGGTTGTATGTGGGGGGGGGGGGGG
>JAOYSI010004908.1:0-13925 GCA_025775065.1 Hiodon alosoides
ACAGGTGAGTAGATTTCAGGCATATGGGTGGAGACAGAAGAGTAGATGTCCAGCATATGGGTGGAGACAGGTGAGTATATGTCCAGCATATGGGTGGAGACAGGTGAGTAGATGTCAGGCATATGGGTGGAGACAGGTGAGTATATGTCCAGCATATGGGTGGAGACAGGAGAGTAGATATCAGGCATATGGGTGGAGACAGGTGACTAGATTTCCAGCATATGGGTGGAGACAGGTGACTAGATGTCCAGCATATGGGTGGAGACAGGTGAGTAGATGTCCAGCATATGGGTGGAGACAGGTGAGTAGATGTTTTTAGATTTTATACATATTTAAAAGGTTTTTAAATCTCTAAATCTATGAAGTACTAAACCATTACAAATTTTAAAAGTAAATGATTATGGAAAACACACAATAGCAAAAGCTTCTGTAGTTGTAACGTATTCTGTAGTTGTAACGTATTCTGTAGTTGTAACGTATTGACAACAACAACTTCTTTCCTAGCACATCTGCATGTTTATGGGATATCCTTACATTCTGGTGAACAATAATTGATTTATTGACCTAATGTAAACACTGGGTCAAACAAACAACATATCCCCTGGATATCCGGACTTTAGATTATCCTTCAGACATAAATAAATGTTTAAATGAAGTGCCTGGTCTTGAATACAGTGGCATAGTTATAATGCAAAACTCATCGTTAGGAAGGAGTAGATGTCCTTCAAGCCATATCAGTGAGAAACTGATCATTCCTGCACACATCACCCAAGCAGGATAAATTTCCTAGCAGCTTTGTTAAATTAATTTTGAGGAAGCAGATGGAACGTATATGGAAAATTACAGTTTCTGTTTCATTCTGATTCTGATTAAATATTAAATATTTATCCAAAACAAAGCATGTATTGCTTTGTAAGGATTCGCACTGTCCTGTATCTACAACTACATTTGTCTTTTTAGCAGAAATGTCATGCATTTCCTGTAAATAAAACACATTGTAGTGGATGTTTATAATCAATTGTCTGAACGTTAAAAGTCTCATGATTGGTGTCACGGGTGAAATGGGAGTTAGGTTTAAATCATATAAGGCGGAAACTCAATATTGTAAAATTTAAATCAAATATGTTTTGTCCAGCTGTTGTCAGCATTATTTACCGCTGTGGACAGATTTATGAAATGGCCCATGTTTAACAATGTATAACAAGGTTTAACAATGGTGATGTTTGAGTGTGTATCTGTTATACAGTGCCCTACATACAGTAAAGCCCTCCATGGTAATAAATATCCTATTCATATTATTATTTATTTCCCCTTGTGTTTTTAAATTCGTTCTAAAACATATGGTGCATCTGCTGTAATGAACTATGGCCGTCATCTGTGGTTTAAAAAAAGAATTTCAAGCAAAGGTTTGACGTTTTTTCCAAGCGCATTGTAATGTTTTTTCACAACGTGTCCATGCTCTTGATTGAAACAAGCTGGATCCGTTGGGTTTCTGAGCTAAACCTCAAAAGGTATTCAGCTAGGAATGGTTTGAATAAATTGTGCTCACGTCAAACAGATCCCTTTTTGCAATTTGACAGTTTTGCCCACAGGAGCTTAGAATAGTGATGCAAAGAATAGAAACGATCTCAGGCGCTGACCCTTTTGTTAAGTATGCCAACAGGAACGTGCTGGGCTGACTCAGTTTCTCAGCTGCCTGAGCTTTGGTCTCATATCTCTCACAAAAACACACAAACCCATTGTTGCAACAGTGGTTATTACACTAGATTTTATTTTTCCATTGGCGGAAACTAAATTAAAGGATTGACATAATGCGAACGATGTTTGCAATAATTTTACCCTATCAAAATGTATAGATTTACTGTGATGCATGACAGTAAAATACCATATTCTGTTGATGTGATTTTTATAATACATATTCCTTATATCTCACCATGGAAAATTACGTAGTTGGTTTGAGGTGATATTGGACAACAATAAATAATGAATCTATGTATCTATAAATATACAGATTTTTTTGATTAGGGAAATCATCAGTTCAAATAGATACCGTGATGAAAGCAACATTATTACTCTACAAATACAGCAGCATATTTTATCTAGATGTCAGACGTCAGAATGATGAAAATAAGGAATTTTGGCTGCCCTAGATTAGTGAGAGGAGGGTTATCCTTAAGTGCTTAAATAAGCCTCCCGCCCCCCACCTCCCACCTAAAAGCTTTGTTCCCGGAGGCTGAGCGCAGATGGGTGGAGGTGAAGGAGTCCAGAATTGACAGCTGGCCAATGTTGTCATCGGCTGGAACTCCAGGTAAGACTGAGGACTATGAATTAAAGATCGTATCAGAGTCCCAAATGGCTGTACCTGTTTGTTAGAATTGATGGGACACATGAAATCAGACTGAGGTGCTACAGATACAGATGGGTAAAACCACTTCATGATATATTACAGAGAGGCTGGATGTGTCATTGAAGTCATTATGAAGGGCTGCAAAATGTGCTGCTTCCCTTCACAGGGAGATGTATTGAGGAAGAGAAGTTGTAATTCATTGTAAAACTGTTTGAGATAGCCTCTGCCTTCTGGATTTTGGAGGGCTCTGAATAGGAAGTGTCAGAAGATGGAGTCTGATGGAGATGGCTGGTATGGTACTGAACAATAGAGAATAATCCCTAGTGATTCTCCATTTGTGTGTTACAAAGATAGGTCTTAATGAGTCGGCTTTTTTGCATTCACTGCAGTGTGAAACGTTCAGTAGTGGTTTATATAAAAATAATGTTTTATGTTTGTGTTTTAATGTCTCCAAAGCATTCTCTCATGTTACAGATATACAATATAATGAATTCAAAGGTTTATGGTTCTGAAGGCTTTATAGCTTTTTGTTGCACTGCCTGTGAGGTAGAAGACAATGTTAGATTGAAAATTAAAGTATCTAAATGTCTAATACTTAATATAGGAAGCTGCCACCATTACTGATTCATTTGACAGGTAATCATTTCCATCTCGGAATGTCTCACCTTAGTACACACATATTGAATTAGAAGTTTATTTTGGCTCTGCCGTCGCCTGGTCTTCTTGATACACATTTTATCTTCCTAATTCACATGAGCACCCATCCCTCTTAATCCGTATTTTCAACATGTTTCCCACCCACCATGCTCCGGCACACACAGAGCCTGCCCTGTCCAGGCGTCTGAATCAGTGAACTGCCCAGCTCATCAGCAAGACAAAGACCAGGGGCAGATCTGGGCAAGAAGCTTATGTGTGGTCTGCGTCTGGCAGTTTTTCTGCCCTCCTACCCCAGTTCCCCAGCACCGTCCAGAGAGCTCCGGCTCCTGATGAAGGCGATGAACCACAGGCTTAATAAAACCAGCTGCCCACATTGCAAATTTATCTTGCTGTGGCATCATCTGAAGTTTTCCTTCTCCAGACACGTCTCAGGACCAAGCCTGGCTGGTCAAGCCAGATCTTTCAATTGGAATCGATCTAATCCGAGAGTGCTGTTGCACATTGATCACACAGAATAGGTATCAAACGTACAAAATGCTTTAATTATTTAGGTTTTTTTTTTTTCTCATTCTAATATTCATGCCCGATATTTATAATATATTTTATTTATATTTTGTATTTATATTTATATATAAAACATTTTTATTTATTTGAACAACATGTGGCGGAGGAAATCAACATCGTTATTATTTGAAGAGTTCAGTGTAAACAATGGAAGCAACGATTTCCAAGGATTGCTTTTGCTAAACCTGGTGCTTAACATAAACATATAAAAAATGTATTTTCCTCCACTAACCATTTTCTTCCCTGTGTGAGAATGAGTTTTGTTTTTCAACTCGAAACGCAGAGATGTACCATGCAAGAACACTTCTCAGGTGGTCCGTCAAGTATTCCGGGCAGCGGTGAGATGATGGATGTTGTTTCAAAAAGGGTTTCTCAATAAAACAGCGCTGTCAAAACACCAGTCTACAACCTATGTAAGCAGATAAAGATAGTAACAGATAATTACCAGATTTTAGTAGCATTATTTCAGTGCCAAGACGGCAGGGATGACAGAGAACTGTGTCTGCTGGTTGTGGTTCTCGTTGACTGAAGCGCTTTGAGATGCAGCTAATGAGGGTGGCAGAAGTTAGGCTGAGAAGTATGAGGAGGATTCTAAACCTGGACGCCTATAGCTTCCGGGGTAGTCATGGACACCGTGGGTCTATTCAGATGATGTCTGTAACAAAGTGCGAAACATTTTCATGACGTTCTGAATATAGATTGATTGTAACAAACCACTAATTTGCTTAGACAATGACGATCCCCGTTGGAAGAGCAGTTTGGTCTTCATTGTTTTCCAGGCTTAATTTCACACACTTTCTGCTGTTGGTAACCTGAAGGGTGCACGAAAAGTTACTCTGTGATTTCTACAGTCAGTAAAAGTTTGAGCTATTGTCCGTTCAGTTAAATCTATTGCAATCTTCCCATTTACAAAAAGGATTTCTTATCACCCATTTTCATGTTGTAAAAGCTTCAGTACAATCTTCTCTTTGGGCTCTGTCGATCTTCAGTGCCAGTCTCAGACCTGGAACTTCCTCAATATAAAAGGCTGAAGGTAGACGAGACTCAAATTGAAACACTTTGTTTTAAACTTGAAGGATTTAACTGCAGTTTGGTGGTGGTGCTGTGAGAGAATATCCTCCAGGTCTGTTCCAGACGGTTGCGTTAATCCTTTGTGCTTCTCTGGGGCTGTAGAAAGCTAAACATATTGATGGTTGATTCAACAGACCGACTTCCTCGCAGCGCTCTGCATGAATAGTTATTTCGGAGTGACATGGAATAAAGAATATCATATTTATGTGTGCCCAAGCGATAAAAAAAGATTAATACTGAGATGAAGAGCAGTACATGATAAAAATTCTCATTTCGGCTCCTGTCCACCTGTACAGGGAATGCCATCTGAAACACTGTGTTGGTTTTTCACACAGAATGGATTACTTTAGAGCTGTTTTCAGCATCGAGAAAGATTCTGCAGGGTCACCTAATGTGTCCTCGTGGAGAAAGGGCAGTATGGGATGTTGCCCATAAGACAGAGGAGAGCTTCTTTGAGCATATACTTAAGAGCTGCTGGGACTTGATTCTGAGGCAGAAAAAATATGACATCATCAGCCACTGCCCCCAGCCGGTACTTTCAACTTCCAGCACCCACAGAGGTCAAAAAAGGTCATCAGTCACATATTCCCCTTGGAGCCAACGAACAGACGTTCTCCTCCTCTGCTACCACTGCTCTCGGCTGTGCTCTGAGAAGAGACTGAACCGCACTCTTTCACAAGACTGTGCATTGGAAGAAATCAGTGCTGCCACCAACTAAACTTAAGGCCTACCATGTGAAAGGCCATTTAGGGGGGGGGAGGGTTAGGGGAAATGTGGAAAATGAAAGAGACCACTGAATTCATAAGACCCTCTAAGTTGGGTTGTTTTTACTTTTTTGTTGATCTAGTGATTTCTCTTGTGTGTGACTCAGACCGGGATTTATCTTAGTGGCCGGATTTGAGGTAACAAAATTACAAACAAACTAGAGAGGGGGACAAAAACCAATAAAGAACGCCTGACTGAATGATGGACTGGCACTTCACTGGAAAATCAATGGCACATCTCCAGCAGGTCTCTGGCTGGACTGGGGCAGATTTACGTCTACACCAGTATCCACACACCGTATTCACTGGCACATTTTTTGTGCTTTAAACACAAGCACAAATACTTAAACACAAAAACCTTATTCCTAACAGAGTTTCAACGGCTGGATGCAGAGCGCTGTTTCTTTTTACGGCTGGGATTTAAAAAAGGGGGAATGTGCATGCACGGTTGAAATCGAGTGAGAGTTCCACAATAATGACCTTAAGATAAACAATGTACCTAAGTGGCCCAGACACACTTACCCTCTTATTGATTTCGACCCCTCCAATCTACAGTTAAGTGCATTTTCTAAACGGTTTCTTACCCTGCCTGGCTGCTTTAACACACATTTCCCTTCTAGATGTTAAAGCTTTTACCTGATTTAATTTGAATTAATAATACATTTTAAAATGCACAAATCACAACGCACTAATTAAAGGTTGCACAGCTTGAAGGTTTCACAACGTCAATGATGCAATTTACAGATAAATCAAGAATGCATTCCATCCCATTACATACTGAGACAATTTAATGCTCTCCAAGCAAAGCATTGTGGAGTTCTGTTTGACTTCATATTCTCTGTTAGCTCCTGGCCTCATGCTGAAGAGCCTGGGGTATGGCTGAAACGGGATGCAATGAAAGATGCGTGTTGTCAGCTTCTGAGTCTGCAGTTTTACAGCAGCTCGTTCGGAAGACGACGCCTTTTCACCCTCATTGTCTAGAAACATCAGTATAGATTTATGAGCCTCACAAGTTAACCTTTTATCAAAGTATTCTCTAAAAGGACAAAAATATCTGCTTGTGTGGACGGTTTTTGATGATATTTATTAAAATGAAAATGTTAATTATGCCAGAGCTTATTCTAAATGAAACAGTGATGTTTGTGCTGTGAATGGAATTAAGCTCCCTTCAAAAGTCTGGTGTACTCAATGGTCATGGAATTTAGTTAAGAAAGGTAACAGTAAGTGGTTTGGTCCATTAATCCAGAATATGTTGCCTGTGGTTTATGGGGACTGGTGGGAGAACATTTTATTATTTTTTGTAAGAATCTTATTTCTTCTACCAATACAAAGAAAAGGCTATTTAATACAGTTATGTGCAATTAGTGAGTTCCACAATTCCAGTTCACATTCTAAATGAGATACTGAAGTTAAGAAAGTGTGGAAGTGCACATTTTATAAAAATGACCTGTGCCGAATACGGAGGAAAGCTGAAAAACGAAAGATGTTTTATTCATGGCTCTGGTGTAGTGCGAAGGTTCCTCAGATGCGTGAGAAGCTGAGTAGCTGTGAATCTATAACTGCTGCAGATTAGGTCAACCCTGCATGTGAAACACTCATTCCATTTTGATCCCTAAAATCTTCCAAAACATCAACGGGAACATGGCTGTGGATTACACGCTAAATCCTTTTTAACCACCAGCAGAAAATAAGAAGAACTAGACAATGTTTGATCTTTATTGAAATTCGAGTATCGGTTGTCATTTATTAACATCAAAACAATTGTTCAGCCCCTGTTTGTCAACATTTGTCTCATCTATCACCATGCATTATAATAGAGACATGGACACCTTGGCCTCTGGGGTGTATCGCTATGCTTAACACTTACACTGCACGTCACCTTGGCCTCTGGGGTATATCGCTATGCTTAACACTTACACTGCACGTCACCTTGGCCTCTGGGGTATATCGCTATGCTTAACACTTACACTGCACGTCACCTTGGCCTCTGGGGTATATCGCTACGCTTAACACTTACACTGCACGTCACCTTGGCCTCTGGGGTATATCGCTACGCTTAACACTTACACTGCACATCACCCTATCCTCTTTTATTCATAACTTCTCTTTATTCTCAGTACAAAATGCTGCGTTGATTTTACAATTTGAACAGGATGCACTAAAACCCAGACTGTGCTGGCCTTGATCAGAATGGGGTTATCGGTGCGTCAAAGGGAACGTCTATGTGACCTGGTTTCCGAATCCAGTGCCCTACATTTTCAGGCCATGCACTTACAAAAGCTGCAGAAATATTCTTGCCTATTTTCTGTAAGGTAATAGTGGTGGGTATGTTTGTTCAGCATTCTGACCCTATGTCATGTCACCAGCTATTAGACAGTCAGTAAGAAACTGCAGGCTTTTACCTGAATCTATCATTTGTGTCTGTGTGTTTGTGCTTGATCCCAGGGACATCTCCAGAAAATATTCTTGAATTCTGTGATTTAACAAGGTGTTTCCCTTGGAAGTCTGCAGCAGTGATTATGAGACGAAAAGTTGTGTTTTGCGTAATTAAATATATAATTAAAATGCATAAACTCAGACAAAGATGGCTGCATAATCGTCATATCTCAAATGAGAATGCAATTTTTTTATGCTAGCATTTGAATTGGCAGTGAAGGGGCAGTGAAGGGGCAGTGACGGGGCAGTGACGGGGCAGTGAAGGGGCAGTGACGGGGTTGGGAGGGGGCAGTGACGGGGCAGTGACGGGGCAGTGAGACCAGCGGTCAGAAAAGCAGACGGCCCTTCCAGCAGTAAGTGTTGGAAATTCTGCTTCTGCTCGTAGATCTGTGTCAGAGGATATGGCGGATCTGTTCGGCAGCGTAGCCCCAGCCAGAGCCCATGTGAATTGCTCGTGTCACCCTGCTTACTGCGTTGATGGATTGAACTGAGCATGGAATTTCCCATGTGTACCTTCAAAGAGTCATAAAATTATTTCACTTTTTTTTCTGGTTTACTTCTGCAGTACGTAAATGTGCAGCCTGGAGCCAGGATATCAGTGTACTTTGACAAATCTTGCTGAAGGTCAGGTTTTTAGAAATATAACCTCACTATTTCAAGACTGTTTTACAAGTGACTTTACTCAAAGGGCATATTTTCTCTTTAAGCAGACCCTAAACTACCTATAGCAATACAAAATGTCTATTCTAACAGGTACCAGTACATCAAATCATTTCATTAATATGCCTAATTAGTAACTAAACTCAATAATTAATTGTAAACTCACTTAATTGTTCTGAAATATTTATTGACAAAAAGGATGATTATGAAAACCCTAAACCCTAAAATAAGTATACAAGATCCAGGCTTGGCAACCCGTTAATCGTACTTTACATAATTATATTTAATAGCCCCTTTTTTATGACTTGACAAAATAAGATACTTAGAAATTTCATTTTAAGTATCGCTATATTTAAGAAAACTCTGTTAAAATAAAATTTTATAAAATGAGGTCCCAACCTAAGTCTGTTTTCAATAAAGAAACATTCTTACAGACATTCCTATCTTATAATTTCAGAGCAATGACGGCAGCAGCTGTTACAGTAGGGAGTTTTAAAATTCCTTTTTTCCCCCAGCTCGCTAATCATGTCAGGAAATTGTGGAAATCTGTCTAAAGCAGATATTGAGCAATACACTCCACCGAGGAAGGTTGGCTTTAGTGCTGAGAAGAAGTACCTGAAACCTCCAGGGTTCAGTAAAGCTTGTGGAAACCCTTACAGTCGTGATCTTTGTGTTATCATAGGTGCACAGGGTACAATGCTGAACAGGACTAAATATTATCAGTACCAATTTGCTATGATTTCTTTAGAAATGTATTTTCGTTTGCCAGTTCACATAAGAAATTATTTGACTTCACAGCACTAAATTTAAATAGCTGTGTCGGTTAAAACGTTGTGGCGGCTGTCCATGGCTTCCTAACCAACAGACTGAGAGTAAAATCTGAATGCCACGAGTAGACGAGAGTTTGAACAGAGTCAAATCTGAACGCCACGAGTAGACGAGCGGTTGAACAGAGTCAAATCTGAACGCCACGAGTAGACGAGAGTTTGAACAGAGTCAAATCTGAACGCCACGAGTAGACGAGAGTTTAAGCATTACAAATGATCTCAAGTTTAACTGTGACAACGGGAGCCAGGAAGTTATATTGCTACAGCTGGCAGGAGAGAATTCTGATGCATTTGACATTAAAAATTAATACAAACAGCTGTTCATTTTATAGCACAGCTTAAACCAAAGTTTGTGCATTGGTTTCCAAATCATGTATGCATGACCAGGTTAATACTACAGCAAACACAAGACACCTGACATCTTTCATCATTCAAGGTCAGTAATCAGTTGAGGAAGTAAAGTTTAAGGCCCTGAATTAGGGCTTTTTTTCTACTAGTATGAAGGAATAATGAACATAATGTGATGAGAAAACACAGGGAAGATGGCCAAAAAAGTAACATATTTGCTAATGCCAGCCAGATGTTGTGAAGATGATACATTGTTGTGAGGATGATGCATTGTTTTGAGGATGATGCATTGTTTTGAGGATGATGCATTGTTGTGAAGATGATGCATTGTTGTGAGATGATGCACTGTTGTGAAGATGATGCATTTTTGTGAGGATGATGCATTGTTGTGAGGATGATGCATTGTTGTGAAGATGATGCATTGTTGTGAAGATGATGCATTGTTGTGAGGATCAGTACCCCGCACATACTGTGAGGTCACAGAGACTCTCAGGTGGCTCTTCCCTCCTCTCCTGGGAAACACACCAAACCTAACGCCCGGGAGTTTACCCACAAAAGGGCTGGACTGCACTAATCTCCCATTCACACGTTCAAATGCCCTGGGAACAGACTCTGAAGCTGGGAGAAAGTACCCCTGGGACTGCTGTGACCAGGTCAATTCAATTCTAATCCCATTTTATTAGATACCCAATGCAGTTAGAAAGACAGGCTAGCGCCCACTTTCACTCTGTCACATACCATACAAGGAATGTAGCTTGGAAGAATAAAGCTAATGCCATATGCACTTTGCACATGCCGCACACACACGCACACGCCGCACACACACGCCGCACACACTCACACACACGCACGGACTCTCACACGTGGTATAACCAACACCAATCTGTCCATTATGTGATACAAAATCAGAACCACATGAATACATGAATTAGAAATCAGTTTGAGCTCCATCTGCAACATCATTTCGTAAAATACTGTTTTCTGTCATCAACACTTCTGCTTATATTTCCTGTTGGTTGCCATGCCACCAAAATAATAAGCATGCAGAAAAATCACAATGATAAGCAGATGATTCCCCTTTAGAAATAGCAGATGGCCATGTTTTTATAATGGGAATCTCATGATGAGGTGTCGTTCTTCGTTCTTCAGAAGAGTAACGCAGCCGTCTCCGGCAGCTGAATGTAAAAGGGGCTCTGCGTGATCCAGCGGGAGGGCTTATCAGCCTGGTGGTCCAGACACGTCTTCTGATCACCTTCATATCGCTGGCTGCAGAGGAGGTTCAACACTCACACGTACTGAGCAAAATCCACTTCTGCAGTCAGCCGTATCAACGCTGAGGCAATCAGCGCACTTCTGCAACTAGAATAAGGAGCCGGATTAGTTTTCTCTGAGTATAGTTTAGTATGTCTGAAAATGACCGGGTGCTTCTATTCATTTTCATGACATGCAGCTGAAAAACAATTCACTGATTTGTGAGAAGTTCAGGTATGCTCTGAAGAGCTTTTACTCAATCAAGTGTTCGTCAAAATGTGTTATTTCCCAAGACAGTCACGTTTTTTAAAAATGGGGGAACAGTGCATTGTGACACGATTCAGTCAGAAATATTTGGCTATTTGACACATCCTTTCTGGAACACAGAATTTATAAATGTCAGGTGCTTGAACCAGTATGTATACCAAATAATATACGTATGCTAGAATTAAGCTCATGTTATTTTATGATTGTGAGAATGCGGGTGCGAACGTTTAGCAGAGCAGGGTCTGGGCTGGAGTGAGAGAAATCGGCAGTGTTTCTCCATGGGCACCAGCTGAACTGTCCCAGCCAAACTGTACTGAGAAGCTTTACACATTATAATTATAATACCTAATAAACAAAATCATTATAAACAAAGTAATAATAATTAAAATGCCTAATAAACTAAATGTTGCCTATTTATTATAGAATTTATACTGCTACTTTTATATATTGTATAAAATGTTGTCTACTTAATGGCATTACTCAGTTATTTGAGAAGACTACAATCTACAATTTTTTATGATAGATTAAACTGAAATTATTTCATAATTTAAAAAATGAAAGGAGAAGGTTTTAGAGCCAGTGGTAAAACACAGTATAGACCCATGCTGTTGGCAGGGTTAGGGTTCGAGATTTGACCATGACAAATTATCTTATCCATCCTGCATCCGTGCACAGATGACAGCGTATTTTTTAATACGAGTGAAGGAAGCCGGTGGAAGCATTATTATTTTTTACTTTTACGCCAATACATGAATTTACATTTTTCACATTTACGTCAATACATTAATTTACATTTTTCACTTTTAAATTAATATATTAATTTACATTTTTCACTTTTAAATTAATACATGAATTTACATTTTTCACATTTACATCAATACATGAATTTACATTTTTCACTTTTACATCAAAACATGAATTTACATTTTTCACTTTTAAATCAATAAATGAATTTACATTTTGCACATTTACATTGATACATGAATTTACATTTTTCACATTTTTCACATCAATAGCACTCTTTCAGCTGCTCCAGTTTAATATGCATGTGACACATCTGTTCCAAAGCAGCTAAAGAGAGAATTTGTGAGCAAAGCCAAACTCATTACCTGGCTGAGAGAATCTCAGCATGCTCGAAATGCTCTGTGTCCACCAAGGAAAGGTCCATAGAAGTCATAAATAATGCATTTCCCCATCGTCACTCCAAATATGTTCAACTTTATTACTTTCATTTATATTCATTTATTTAAGAATGTTTACATTTAAACCCAGAAAAGAGTCAAGAGTCAAGAGCAAGGAACAACAAAGAATTAGTGTTTTGTCCCAAAACTCAAGGTCACACCCAGTCAATGGCACAATAATATTTAATGAATGCGTTAACGAATATGCATAAATTCTCTATTGACTTAATTCCTTAATGATAGTAATGTGCACTACCAAATCTATACAATATATATAAAAATTAAATTTCATATTTTATGTTTTAACATTTTCCCCTTTCTAGTCGGAACAAGTCATCGTATTTTGTCAAGGACATTGGCTAATTAGTCGGCTTTGTTTAAGCCAGAAAATAGCATCTTAATTGATTTTTTACATGAAAGCAACATCAAGGTTCTCTCACAGCAGTGCAGTAAACTCGTATGAATAAATGGGAGTCTTGTAGGTCAAGGGTAAACTTGAGGGAGAAGATCAAAAAGACCGTGGTTTCAACTGGTTCAGTTCATGCTCGGATCTCACCCTGAGAACCGTCAAACCTTGCTCTACCCTTCGCGTTCAGTGAAATTCTCCAATCAGTGAAAGACAATAGAACAACAGACAAGTGGGCCTATGTGGTGTGATTTCACATTCTAAGTCTTAGCATGCTGCCCCACACAAGGGAAGATTAATGCTGATCATCTGTCATCACCTGGCGGGTGATCAGAAGGAGGCATCCACTGGGGCTGGGCACGCCATGGGGCTGGGTTCAGAGGCGGAGCTGCTTTGAAATGTCACCAGGTCGCCGGAGGAGCTGGAACTCGTGTGAGAGGCGGCGTGGCGGTGTTCAGTGCTTTTCGGTTACCGCTGGGGACACGGAAATACGAGGCGCCCTTTCTGAGCCTGCGAGATGTGGCGGGGGTTCAGATGAGATGCCGAAGCTTCGCTGTTGTGGTCTTGTGAGACGCCCGTGGGTTCTTAAGACTGCGCATCAGAGAATATTCCATCCGCTCATTCAAGATTTATTTTGTCTGGTTTAGTGTGACGCTCCTCCTGGTATTCTGTTTTCTCATTGTGTATTAGGTTTAGCTGAGAGGTTCTTGGAGATATACCTAAATCAGTAACATCTTCTCTCTCTCTTTGTCTTGCTCTCCGATAGTCCAACAGTTCAGTGGCAGATCACAACAAATTCAGAAATTCCATCTCCGTTGTTCAGGTCAGATGATGGCAGAAGTTCATCACACGGAGTACATCGTGCGATCGCATACATCACACACAGTTGCAGTACATACAATAGTGCCTGCTGTGTGGGAAACGTACAACACACACTGTTATTTTGCCTCTGCTGTCCAACAACCTCAGGTTAGGCTTGGAAGTTAGAATAAACCATTGTCTCTTTTGTATTGTCATTGCATACCATTAAATGGTACATACATATTTCTGTGGATTGGGATAAAATTGTGTTTTGTGACAGTTCTTTGGTTGTAAAGCTCAATGATGGGGGGGGGGGGGGGGGGGGGGGGGGTTTTTTTAAAAAGA
>JAOYSI010004909.1:0-13924 GCA_025775065.1 Hiodon alosoides
TGTTTTTTGTGTGTTTTGGTTTTTTGTGTTGTTTGTGTTTTTGTTTGTGTGTGTTGTCTGTGTGTTTGTTCTCTGTGTGTGTGTGTGTGTGTGTGTGGACTGTGAGTAGGTTCTCTGTGTGTGTGTGTGTGTGTGTGTGTGTGGTCTGTGAGTAGGTTCTCTCATTGTGTGTGTGTGTGTGTGTGTGTGTGTGTGTGTGTGTGTGTGTGTGTGTGTGGATTGTGAGTAGGTTCTCTCTCTTCACTATTTATTTGGTGTGCCTATGTTGAGGTGAATGCATTTCGGAGGGACACAAACACAATGATATCCGTTCCCTGGGCAGGAAGTTGTTAACTTCACACAGGAAAGGGAAGTGAGCCGTGTCACCTTCTTGCCATTGCCTGCTCACGCATTCTTCTAATGGCTTTGTCCCACGACCTTCGATTTTGCCAGGAGTAAAAGTTCCATTTCACATAGACGAAATATGAATCATTGTTAATGGGTTGTTTTCCATATAAGAACCCACACTTCTGAGCACCAGACGCATGCATGACCAAGCCTATATTAGCCACATAAAGCCAGGCGTCCATTCTCTCGTTTCCTTCAGACTAAACAGAGCTCAGCTGAGGTTGAGAACTCGTACTCCTACCTGCTTGCCTTGACTGTGTCAAATTGAGGGAAAATCTTGTGTACAATCCGATACGGTAAGTTTGTTGGCTAGTTAGCCGCTGTGTCCTAGTGCACCCGTGGAAGGCTGGCTCACGTAATTGTCACTCTTTTTAGGTGGAAATTGCAATTTCTACCTTCGTTTCCGTAGCTTTCGGTGATCCAATTTCCAGAATCATTTGGAAGTACTGCTCCAAGTTCCAGAAAATGGTAGACGGGGCCTACTGTTATTTTTGGCCTTAGAGTCCCTGGGGAGGAAGTAAGCCCGGGCTGCAGGGGTTTCCATAGTGCGGAGGGTTACTGCGAAGGAAGTGCTGAAACATATTTTTAGACAGCCGTCATGTTGGCAGTTACTTTTGCTAAAGTAGTGAATTGCAGGTGCTTTCAGTGTCCAGAGCTTGCTTGCTCTTTTCAATTGGACGGTCGACGGTTACTTTAGCATGCCTAGGCATACCTGGCCCAGGGGAGGGGAAGAGAGAGGGAGACGTGGTTTCCTATTGGCCCAGGGGATGGGAAGAGAGAGGGAGACGTGGTTTCCTATTGGCCCAGGGGATGGGAAGAGAGAGGGAGACGTGGTTTCCTATGATGCCTTTCATTCGGAAAAATGCCCGCAAACTGAACAGACTAAACGCCTATTTGTTGTCGTATTTCCACCGCCGTGCCTATACGGGGCTTGCCAGTGAGTGCTAATTGCATTTCCACTTATTTTTCAGGAATAGAAACTTCAGCTCAGTTACAACATTTTCTCCTGAATAAAATCTGAATCAAACCATGGAAAACATGGTTTTTAACAATCAAAATTCAGACCAAAAAACAAATAGCTAAGGGTTGGTGCAAAACCCTTTCCTACCAAATGATATACAGGGTATTACAATGGGAGTATTTAGAAAAATATATATAGTTGAGCAAAAATGCAAAAAAATTCCACAAATGCTGTTGACTAGAATTAGTATAATGTGTTGCATTTTGCGTCTGGTAAAATGTAATCACTCACGGTTCTTTGCCCAGTCAGACAGATGAGTGGTTCTCATGCAGAGGTTTGTGGTGTTACTGAGCTGTGGAGGACAAGATCGTGGGCACTAGCGTTCCATTAAGTTCATGCCAAGATTAAGCTCTTGCTGGTTATGCATGGGACCACTTTATCAGTCAAGCTTATGATTCAGCAGCAGACTCTGGGGCCGAACCCTGGTGGAAAGGACATCCAGAGGATCAGAGGAAAAACGTTGCTTAATGCAGAACAGAGTTAAACTGTAGGTTTATCATTATTATATAATATAGGACGTGAGCCACTGCACTTTGCAATCTGTGGTGCTTCAAAGAATTCAAAATGCTAATTTGATGTTTTTTGAAACGGTCATGTATCTTTAAATTGTGAAGGAAGGAAATGTATATTTATTGCCGTTTTAAGCTAGTCTAGTTCTGGCAGCAAGAGAGCCTTGTTTTTGAGTCCTCCGTTGCCATAATTATTAGTCTGGAATGAAGTATGTTACAATATTTTCAGACGGATATATTTTGAAAGCTTTGTTAAGAAGTATTCAATGGCTTGGTTTTAAAAAAGGACAGGAAGGTAGGCCATTTCTGCCCTTTAAAAAAGCAAACATCTACACTGGTGAGGTGGGTGGACAGTTTCTTCAGTGCATTCCTGAAGCCAACGAAAGTTTCCCACTGGAGCGAGATCAAACCCGCCTTTGGCAAGGGTGCATGCTTGTGAGGTGAGGTGGGGCTGGAAACTTGCTGCCTTCTGGCCCACCACTCAATGCCCAAACCTTGGCTTAATCATCTGCAGATTACCAACATAACATACTGTAAGATTCTTAGCAACGAGCCAAATTGGGGAGGAAACACAAAAATAATAATAATAATAATAATAATAATAATAGTTAAAGTAGAAAAGAAAGGTAAGCGGTAGAGGACATTAATATTTAAAAAAATTACAATGACTCTTAAGATTGTCATGTCTCTCTCTTTCTCTTTGTCCAGATTGACCTGAAAAAAGTGACGGGGACCTAAGAAAAGACGTTTTCACTGTTTCACTCAGGAGCTTTGTTGAGCTTCTTTGAAGGACTTTACTGTAGGCGCCGTTAATAGCAGCTCCCGTTTGTAGAGTGAACTGCATGGACCGACCCTCTAGAAATGCCTTTGTATAAAAGCTATGGATTCATTAACCTTGAATATTATTATTTATGCTAATAATGGCCATTATTGGAATGAAACTGTAGAATTCTGAATGCTCAAGCAACATAATTATTTTGTTAAATATTTTAGAATTCTTGGCCGGTGTTCTCAGAGGAGTGATGAAGAGTCTTGAAACCGTACCGTATTGATACTAGGTTTTTATTTTTAAAAACATTTAGGGACATGTGTTTTTGGTCCTTTCTTAAATCCACCTATTTTTGGGGGATTTAAATCCTCCAGTGGGAGGATAACAATGAGCAAGTCATTGTCAACAGTCTCTTTGAGGACGTCCCGCTAAAACAGTCAGAATTTGACCCTGCCGTACAGATCATTTAGAAAAGCCCATCTTGTGACCCAGTCATCAGCTGAAACACCCAAACACCTGACAGACAGAGAAACGCAGTACTTCCTGTTTCATAACGGGAAGTACCACTCGTGGGCTAAATAAAATGCAGCACAAATACCTAGTATTATTAAACAGCTTGTGGACGGTGTTATATGGACTCTTAAATGCTGTGTGTTTTCAGCAGTCTCTTTACCGTTTGTTGCAAATGGAGGCCTATGTCTTGACTGTTGGAAACTTTTAGCAGGTTACATTCACGCCTTGGTCATGACCCCTCCCCTGAGCACTTCTGCCTCAGACAGGCACCCGTTAGGCGGTTGATTACACGGTCAGATTTTTCTGCCAGCAGGAGGGAACGCGTTGCCAGCCTGCGGCCTTCGTCTAGACCGTGACGTTGGAGAAACGTGGCGGTGACATTGGAGGAATGTGTCTGGGTGCGTGTGTGGGAAGGCTTCCACTGTTGTGATGTCAGTCTGTTATACTGACTGGGGTTTCTCCTGCGCAGCCTGGCGGTGTCTCTGACCGGTTTTTCTCCCAACCTGAATAATGTTTGTTTAGACCCAAACTATCCAAAACCGAGGGTATGTTGGAAATTGTTGATATATCCAAGGTATCATCGTGGATGTTTTTTTTCACTTTTTCATCCCCAATGTGGTGAATATTGTTAACACTAGGCAAATTAATAAAGTGGAGAAAATTGTTCTCATTAATGCATGAAACCATCCAGTCACGTTGAAACTCTTCCCCCACACACAATGCAGTGATTTACTCTGCTCAATTGACTTCAGTTGACGTTATCTCAGTTCTCAAGACCAAGCTACCAGGAAGGGCAGGGGTTACCCATTTCCGCTTTTGTGCCTTGCGTGTTTTATTTATTTTTTATATATCTGTGGCTTTAAATAGTACGTTTCAGAAGATCAAATGCCATGTGGCAACATGTTTGCTAACCATGCAGCTTACTATACAGTACTAACTGCCTAACTGGGATAGCTGTTGATTAAATGCACGTCGTACATTGCCTGCTTTGGGATGAAAGGCCTTCGCGTTTCTTGAGCTCTCCCCGCTGTTTTCTAGGCTAACCACTTGTATTGTTATGCTTAGCGTATAGACAATTACGTTATACAAATTATTTACCAGCAGAAGCCTTTCCATTTCTGGACTTCTATCCAATTTTCTATTAATTTGTATTAATGTAAAAATGTAAGTTTTCATTTTAAATGTATTTAAAGCTCTGATATTAAATCATATATGTTTACGGTGTATATATATGTCTCTTATTAAACTTCTTTGACTCTTGGAGCATAGTAACAGGGACTCAGTTTAATACACAGTTTAATACAAATATTTGGAATAATATTTATTAAAATAATAACCATATTAAAATAATATTTATTTTTGTAAATTGCCAATAATTGCCTAAAATCAAGGCTCTTTGCACACTCAGTACATGACCTTGAAAACACTCACAGCACACCCAGTCCACAAACTTGTCATGAGCAGTAACTTTTTCATTTCTTTTAGGAATGTTTCTAATTTTTACCAGTTTAGCTCCTCTCAGATGGAAGACATTACCTTTTTCCATCACGCAAAGGCGGTTATTGATGATTCCTGAAGGCTGGCAATGGTTTGAGATTGACATCTTGAAAACGATCCCTAATACTTCCAACCATTTGATCAGAAGTGATGGCATGTGCAAAAAGTATTGGCCTGTCTGGTTTCCTTCTCATCCAGATGCTCAGATGGTTTTGTTTATGCAGGATTTCTGAGGATGAAAAGAACTACAAACGTTTTCAGTTTTGTAAGGAACGGTGGAAGGCGTGGGGCAATTTGCGTGTTCAGTATGAACGTCCTTAAAATCAACACTAAATGATCGATCTGCTCATGTTTCAGTGACCGTGTTAATGTGCTTCACCTGAACCCACATCACACCAACGTGAAGCAGCTTTGTTTTTTTACCACACATTCTGAAGCTGATGCAGAAATGATTTTTATTTGGCCCATTTAAGGCTCCATACAGACTTTCTCCCGTACAGGGAAAAAAAATCTTTCCGTCATCTAAATTACTCTTATTCCAAATGTCAAAATACAAGAAGCCTCCCAGGGAAAGCTGGGGAAAAATAGGAGATTATTTTGATTCCCAACCGGAATATTTATTTAGTGAGATAACACTGTTTTTACTGTGAGCCAGTGGCTCCAACCCCAACCTCCTTCAATTTAGCCCATATCGCCCAAAAACAATCTTCCGATGTTACTCACAATTCAAGTATGTATCCGTTCAATCAAGGCATTCTTCTTTTTTTTTTGTTTTACATAAATCTGTTAATTGTGCTTTCATTCTTTCCAATGCTTGGAAAGCTTGGAAAGCATTGGAAACTGCAAACAGTCATGGAGTTTGAGATAAGACTCTGTGTGTCCTGACTGTATATCAGACCAGAATACATGAGGTCTAATAACTAGATAACGCCGTATGTTGCCTTGTCCAATGATGCGCTTGCATTGACCCCTCTGCCTGTCTCGAGATAATTCATTATTTGCCGTCATGTTTGGAGACCATGTGATTGTGTTTCTTTTGAAACCTTAGCTCGCCACCTGCGCAACGTGAAGCAGTTTCTCTGAAAGTTCTGGCATTGTTATTGTGTGTGTGGGGCCGCTGAAATGTAAATGTAAATACGAATACCCATGGGTCCTGTGATGGCTGAATACGAAGGTCTGAATTAGAAAAATAAGTATGATAACAACTGTAGTTAGAAAAAACTCCGCTAACCTAAGAAAACCAAAAACGCTTGAATATCAACATTGTGTAGCTATGTTTGGCTATGTTGATTCATCATCCGTTTGTAGGCGTGGGAATCGGCACCGGACAGATATATTTTTATATCAAACCAGTTTACTTACGGATGTTCCAGATTAGATAAGTATAGCAGTAGATTGCGCGGATAAATCGTAGGCTTTCTTACTATGAGCCGTGCACAATTGTGCACCTCTTTGCCTCTAGATGGGGTTAAAGATTAATATTTTTATGTAGTTGTAATTATCGGATTGATACGGTCCGCGGAACAATATAAAGAACCCCATCTAGTGGTAGAGGTGAGTAACATACAAGCTCATTTATAGATATTGTATATGTGTATGTTGCATGGTTAAAAAAGGAAACCATAGAACACAAACTGTGTGTGTGGTGTACACAAATATATAAGCCAAGGTGTAAGAACCTTAAGCTATAATTTTTTTATAAATTAATAAAATTTCTAGTATGTGTGGCAATGTTTTATCCAATTCACTGTAATTATTAAACTCTGAATCTAGCTATCTTTGAAAATTCTAAATGTCAATGTAAACCACATCCCGAGATTTTAACAGGGGTCTGTGAAATGCCTCTCCCTGAGAGCGATTCTGTTCTGCGGATTTCCTGTGCATTGCACAGGTAACCTGCAGAAAGCAATCTTCACCTCCAAGCATGCTGTGAAACTGGTGCATAGAGAACCTCCTACTGAGGGGTTCCAACTGTGAGGTTTTTTCAGTAAACGTCTGCGCAGAGAGGACAGACCTTGCTGTCTATAGGCGTTGCCTTTTCAGCTCAATAACCCAGAGAGAACCGAATAACTGACAAAGTTAACTGACTTGATTTGGCGCAGAATGAAGAGAGGGAAGTCTTCTGATCCATGACGGGCTGTGTGGCTCACATGATACAGATTTTCTGTTTTGGGGCAAAGAGACTGACAACCCAAGTCCCAGATACCAAGCTAAGCCAATGGAGAGCGTTGGCTATACTCCAGCCATTTATATAAAACAGTGAAAGAAAGAGACTCTTTCAGATGGGGAGAATGGGGTGGAGAAGTTCAATGTTTGCTAATTATTATTTTCTTAAGACACATTGTAGATACCCATTGTTTTTTGTTGTTTTTTTACCACAATTTACTAAGAGTCCTGAATATAAATACACAATCAGCCATTATATCAGCTCAACATACTGATTTAAATGACAGCAATGGGCAAGTGCACCAAATAGCAGAATTTTATAGCAGAACAAAATTGGGTCCTTTTTCAGAATTTTCCCGTTGGATTTGAAAAGGGTCTGTGACATTTATAGGATGGCAGACATCAATGCCAAGTTTACACCACGACACTATGGGTTCTATCCCGCAATGCTTTACCGGGCATTCAGTTCTCAGAGTCTCCATGGTAACGTCCTTCCACACTGTGCTCCGTGGTACTCGGACTTCCAAGTGACATTCACTGTCCCCTCCTGAATGGCAAAAGACAGACAGAAGTATCTGTAACAAATTAGCAAGCTTGATGATACCATTAAATGCATTTTTCATAAAAACGTACAATTTCTATTTTTTTTTTTTTTTACATTTTAATTTGGCCCGTCACCCAGGGTTCTCATATTTATTCAGCATATTTTTTTTTATCTATCTTAAAAAGGGAACCTTTTCAGTTTGGGTAGTAATAACACTGCAATAAAATCATATTTTATTAATTATGTTTTCTCTCATCTGAAACCATTTTGTTAAGTGCAATATCAAAGCATTTTTGCGTTCCCTCTGAAAAATAATTCTTTTGAATGAACTAAGTCACGCTGGTTACGATGAGAAAAGGTTTCATCGCCATAAATGCCGGCTGTCTGTCACCCACATCCTGAGATTATTACAGGGTTGTGAAAATGCCTCTCCCTGCCAGTTCCACGGTTCGACGGATTTCCTGTACACAGCTAACCTGCAAAAAAATGTCTTTACCTCCAAGCTTGCTGCGCCAACTGGAAAGAGATTTGTTTTGTGAATGTCTTACCTTTTCAGTTCTTAATCACCACAGAGTTTTTTAAAAAAGGATTATGTGATTTGACTTGAGTCAGCACAGAACGAAGAGTCTATAGGGAGGTCTATAGATCCGTCAATGACGTAGATGATATGATGCAGATCTCCTGTCCTGAGGCAATGAGGCTGAATAAGTTAAGCCCAGGCATCAGTAGCATGCCAAGCGGACGGACAGCCTTTGGCCAGTCCATAGCCGTTCATCTAAAGTTTTGAGCAGTACAATGGAATAATGAGAAGATACACATCAACTGCGGCATTCAACCTGAGATTCGGGGGAATTTATCTTTATTCAGGTCGTTTGGTTGGGTTTTCCAGTCGTCCTGTTTTATAAGAACTCAAATCCATCACCCAGCCTCACTTCCTTCCTCTAAAGCAAAACTTTATTTTATTTGCACCAAAATAAGAAAAGAATGGATGGAGTTGAGGGCACAGTTTTGTTATATAACTAACGAACACTGAATTCAGTTGCATAATAACATGTAACAAAATTGTAATTACAATGCCATATTTTTACCCAGCCTAGAATCGGTAGTTGTACTCCTCACCACAAACTTCGCCATAAAGCGAGTGGGGGATGTGTAAGCACAACTGGGCTCCTCCAAGCCACCTATTCGAGCCGCCTGTCATTCAGCGCACCAGAGAGTAGGGTGGGAGGAGTCTCCCCATAGCGCTGTGAACTTACAGCCACTCTGCAGGTGGACAGGATTGGTTATTTGGAGGTAGGACCACACAACTGCTGCCACTATTTAATTCAGACTCCAACCTCGGCCCCTTCTACACATTCTAATGATGCCGGCAGCAGCCTAATCTACCCAACATTTTATATTTATTTTACAGCAACAAACTCCGTTTTTTTGTCTACCATCAGTAAATATGTAAACCTTTACACTGTCGTATCTCAACTGTCGGCTTCTTGAGATAAATATACAATCAGTTCTGGTATCAGCAAAATAATTTAAACTGTGACAACAATAGGTGAGTACACCTGATAGCAACCTTGGGAAATACAACAAAGTTCAACAAATCTGCTGGGGTATCCTATGCCTAGTACTGTGGTTTTCCTGGCACAAATCAAATCCTTTCCTCTGGAGGGCACCTCTGGTTTACAGCTACCCAACCTTTACACTTGGCCTAGCTCCATTTTCACAACAGTTATTTCCAGTCATTATGCTTCCTGCCAGAGTTTCGTTCTTGTGGCCACCAAAGAAAACATTCTAACATAAATACACGCTGTGAAGCGAACGACCAACCCCTCTGCGGCGTTTCTCGACTTCCTGTAAGACCCTTCCTCTTAAGAGCAAGCTTGTTCACTAGTTCTGCTTCATAGGATGAGAAACGTGAACGTCAGCACATATGCCAAAAGTCTGTGTCTTTGAGCGGTAAATGTTGGGTATTATGGCTAAATAAAGATTCCCTACCAAGGGTTATTCACAAATGTTAGGGTTTTTTTCCTGACACGCCTACACACACAAAAAAGAACATACAACAATTTTCTGTGTTTTGAATGACAAAAAACGTGCCACTGTCATGAGTCATTCAAGAGTGATTCACAACAGCAGATTTCCTGACGTTGTGAAGTCCCCTTCATTGAAAAACACTGCTATATTCCAGCGACAGCTGGCAAATAAGGAACGGCTACAGCTATAGAAACACAGACAGATAAAATTGTGCAATTCCAATTTTCACATTTTTTTTTCTTTTCTTATGGCAAACTATATAAATTCTTGGAAGCAGCTCAAACTAAAGAGAGGATTAATCCAGCTGATATGCCCTCTCTGGTAAAAGTAAGTGAGTTAGAGATCCATACAAGATCCGGGCTCAGGTGACTCGGATGGCCGCGTATTCCGAGATCTCCTCCAGAGAGGCGGAGCGGCCACTGGGGCCGGAGCCGTCCTGGGCCGCCTGGTGGTTGAGAGCCGCGTAAACGACGGAAACGAACTCGTCCGTTTCCTCTCCTCGGTCGTTGTCATAGACGTCGCCGGTGCACAGTGTGACGGGCGTATCGTCCGGTTCTCGGTTCCTCGTGCTTCTGTAGGACACCCTGGTGCGCTTGGTGCCGGAGCCAGTTCTGGCTGGGGTGTTGTCATAGATCGTAATGGGTTCAGCGGGGTGCTGGACTGCGTTGTCATAGATTGTAATGGGTTCAGCAGGGTGCTGGACTGCGGTGTGACGGGCTGTGTGGTTGCGGACGCTTCTCGGGTGCGGGGCGACATTGGGGCTTTGTGCCGTTTGGTAAGGCTTCTTTGATATCCTCTGCTGTGATCTTTTTATTGATCTCTTCGAATCTGAAGGTGAAAGGAAAAACTAAGCGATATAACTAAGTTTTTATAGCAAAACATAACTTTTATGACCGCTTCAAAGTTAGTGTGTCGGAAGGGATACTGACCTATACAATGAATGATCAAGAAGAAGATCCCCGTGGCTGTGGTAAGAAGCGCCACAATGCCAGCTGAGATGTAGATGTAGGGCAGCCAGTTCTGCAGACCCAAGTCTTGGTGAGGTTTCTCTACCGGAGCATCTGCGGAGAACAAATGCATCAGTGCGAAAGGGTTAAAATCTCATTAACGTTTCTTACAGCTGTGCTTAATGAATATTCCCGTTCTTTGTAAGAGAGTCGCTTTAAAATAAATACCAAAAAATAAACAACTGGATGCCCAATGGTGATTGCAAATGTTCCCCCATCCTTTTCTTGGAAGAGAGAAAAAGATTCATAGCTATACGGCAGACTTAAGCATTTTGAACACTTGATGATGCATTCAAATCCCTGGAAGGGTTCTTCACCCCAAATGCCCCAGTAAATAATCAACTATATAGAGGGTGATATCTAGCAAACCCTTTGAAAATCTACAGTTTTCTATGAATGAAAATTTCAGCAAATTGTTCTTACTTGTAGTAAATGCAGGTGTGTCTCTTCCTGGTTCACCTGCATCTGAAATACAAACGGCTGAATGAAATGAGTCCTGTAACTTAAAGTTCCCCTACAAATACCAATACGAACCTTTAATAATGGGTTATATCTGAGTAGATATGCCAAATCCGAGAGAGACAGAGTGCCCCTGTCATGTGACAGCAATCCGAAAAAAGCTGGCGGCCGGGGCAGTTTGTTTTTCCGGTGCTTCAGACACACGGAGTCTGAGCAAGTTCGGAGATCTAATGATCAAACACCGAGCTTTTTTTGCGTGTTTTCTTGTATTCTATTGAGAGACAAACGTTTTGTGTCGCTAGAGCCTTTCGGTTCTGCGTTTTCTAGCCAGACCTTTTTCGTATGCTCGTGCACCTGAGGACTCAACTCAACTTTCCTTCTTGTCTTGTGTCTTTGTAACTACGTAGCAAGACCGTTTTTTCGTTTTTTGTTGTATTACCGCTGTGATTCATTTTTAAAGTTTTCATGTTGAAAACTATGCATTACTTACCTATGACAGTGACTTTAATGGAATGGCTCACAATGGTCTCATACACTGACACTCCACACCTGTACAGACCAGAATCATTCCAAAATGTATTTCTGAAGTGCAGGTATGAGAGAACAAAATTGGGTCTATTTTCAAGATTTTCCTGTTGGATTTCAATGCGGTCTGTGACATTTATAGGATGGCAGACATCAATGTCAAGTTTACACCACGACACTATGGGTTCTATCCCACAGTGGTTTACCGGGCATTCAATTCTCAGAGGCTCCATGGTAACACCCTTCCACACTGTGCTCCGTGGTACTCGGACGTCTAACTGACATTCACTGTCCCCTCCTGAATGACAAAAGGCAGACAAAAGTATCTGTAACAAATTAGCAAGCTTGATGATACCATTACACTAAATTGTACAATTTCAATTAACCTCTTTTAATCTGCCGTCATGCACACAAGGACAGCCCGTGCAGTTGTGGTGTGTGTCATATGAACACACCATACAGGGCCTGAATGTAACGGTATATCTGAGTGTTTCCCTCTATCTCTAGTACCTGGCTAGTTTTTTGGCTACAACGGAGCGCTCGATTGCTTCATTAAACCCATGACCTAAATAATGAATGAACAGAGAGCTTGAAAAAAACGAGCAAATCCTGTTGATGACTTTATCGGTTCAACCAAAAGTTCAATTAAGCAACTCCGTTGGATCTAAAACCAGCAGAAATTATATAGTGCCAGGGAACAGGCGTGGGAAACATTGATTGGAGCTATATTTTAAACAAGAGACCACAACAAAAATGGCCCTTTCTTTAACCCAATTTTTATACTCAGTGTATCACAAAATAATTGTTCACATGCACATTCCACCGTGGTTTAAAATCATAATGCCATGATTTCTGGTATTCATCATATTTATGCTCAAAAAATGATTAAATCTATGTGAACAACAAGCAAAATGGCTCAATAGGACTTCTAACGTGCTTCAGACTTATTCAGCTACATCTGATTTGCATGTTATTTAGTGGTTTAGTTTATAGTGCTGCTGGTATTTACAAACATTTTCCTCCTCTTAATCGGAGGATATATTTTTTTTCCAGGTAATTGGAAAGAAAATATTTTAACTGTTGGTATTGATGACCAATGTTCGTGGGTATATATTTTATAGCTACAATGAAAACAGAATGACTGGGTGAATGTATGACAGATTACCTTTGAAACAAGATAACAATAGCTCATTTGAAATACTGAGATTGACTTTTTTGACATCCTTCACTTCACCTGTCTGTTACTTGACTCTGACCTGGAGAGCTCAGCAGATATGCCTTGCCCACATTTACGAGTTTTGAAAAATAAGGTCAGTTTCTTTTTTTGAACCAGTTTTTTTTGAAAGCCATACTGAAAAGCTCACTTGAATTAATTTCTCAGTTCTGAATGAAGTGAATTAACTGATAAATAAAACTAATAAATAGGTGACTGAAAGACAAACTAAATTATTGTTTTTAGTTGCTTGTGAGTGATTAAATAGCTACACCATTGTATTACATTTGAACCCATTTTAAATGTTTAATATTAAAATCAAGACATTTTTTGTTTGTTTTTTTTACCTACCCTGTGCGTTCCCCCCGAAAAATAATTTCAGTAGAACGAACAAAGTCAAGCTGGTCCGTACGATCCACGGTTTCATCGTCGCCGTCAGCAGACCAGCCCTCCTCTACCAACATCCAGCTTTTTGGCTCTCGTATCCTGGCTGTGTGTGAGGTTTTCAAGGAGAAGGTGTTCAGACGATTAATTTGTCTCTCTCATATACGCCTCACTCCCTTTGAACATGCAACTGTTTAATTCTCCTGTCCTTTACACATTCCTGGTTTCACGTCTCCTATGTATGTAGACTCCACCTCTCTTTATACTTTATAAGCTTAGCCTTTGAAGAGGAGAGACTGGGTGATACTTGCAGGTTGTAAGTCAATGTTAAATTAACTTTAAATTCTACCGGATGGGGTTTTACTGGGATGGAAGGAAATGTTTAACTGATAAGAAGTCAGGCCTTTCAAATTGTTATAAAAATTAGTAAACAAACCCAGTAATATTTTGCCAATTCACAGTAAAAGACACAAATATTAAAACTACCCATTACACCTGAGGCTGGGGTTAATATAATATTTATTAAAAAAATAATGGTTTATACGCTACGTATAAGAATGTTATTATTTACTTGGAACAGTTTCTGTAAAATTGTATCCATAGGATTTGATCCGCTCCAGGTTTAAAAAAATGTGAAAATTGAAACTTCCATATCACAAAACCAACCAAATTTTATTTTCTGTCATATAGTAGCCATGTAGCTGTGTGCGTAGAACCGTAGTATAGTCGCACTCGCCACATTTGGAAAGGTTTTGGAATATCCCAAGGATCTGTCCACATGCTGATCGGCTACATTAACAATTGTGAACTTGTTTCAAAATAAACCAGGTGAAAAGAAAATGTATTGAATCGGTGTATATGAATCTGTGAAAATTGGGTACACTTTGGTAATCGTTTAT
>JAOYSI010004910.1:0-13924 GCA_025775065.1 Hiodon alosoides
TAAGCTATTAGATTTTTTAAGCTTTTGCATGGGTCGGTGTAGTGTTATGTGGGTATTGCCACACTACGTTCATATTTTCCCAAGTAAACATTGCCTTTTACTGAAACTATTAGTGAAATTAGGTACGTCTACCAGATATGACTGTAGGTGTGTGTGTGAGCGTGTGTCTGCGTGTGTTTTGTCTGCGAGTTACCCAGTGTTGAAATTTGTTTGTTCCGATTCTAAATGTCAGCTTAAGGTCTTGCTTCCATGTGTTCCAAGGTTCCAACCCATTCCACCTCAAAGCAGATTCCTCTCGTTGGAAATGATCTGTCAGTTTTGTCACCCCCCATTGGTTTGATGCGGATGGTGAACGGCTCTCTACAGGTTCTACTTTGCATGGGAAACTTTGGATTTAGCATATAAATTAAATATGTAATTTACAACCCTGGATTTAAGATATAGGTTAAATATTCATTTTTAACATGATAGATATGGGATATATATTTTAAAACATCCTTAGCTGGTGTGATTACTAACTTTTGGATAATACGAGAACACGTTTGTAATGAGTTTAAAATGAAATGCAAAAAAACCCCAGGTATTTATTGAATCTGGAGACACTGGAATGTGTGTAATTAACGGATGCTATTTTTCTGTTCGTCCAGTGCAGAAATTAACCCAGGGAGGAATTCTGTGTTTTTTCACAGAATAAACAGTTAGTATGTCATCATTGTTTTACTTCCTGGTTGCAACTCCTGGAAAGCCCTCTGGCAGATCATTATGTTTTTTTTTCCCCCTGTTTTGTCAGATTAACTCTACTTGCAAAATATAGCAATATCTATTAAAATCGAGTCAAATATTTCAACTGAAGAATTCTTGCACGCTGTAGATGGCGTGGCAGTAAGCAGACATAAAAGAATAAAAATTTGACAGACACATGGTAGGCATAGTCCATGATGCTGGCCTGTTCTTCTGTGTGAATAAATTTGTCTAGCCACAATGTTAGCTCATTATGTTATTTCAATGTTGTATCATACAACCTTAAGAAACCAGTATTTTAAATGACTAAAATTAATAAAATTCTCCTGCCCAGTTTTTATGATACGACTTTCAAAGAGCAGAGAGATAATCTTATTTCAATGTTTTTATGTGATCAAAGGAAGAGTCAGACCCTTTCAATCACTGAAGTGACAAACAAACTATACACTGAAAGGAAATTTGAGTAGCACTGCTGCGGGCTGAAGAAAACCAGAACTGTTGGGGAGGGGGAATGCACCCGGTTTTGCAGGGGGAACCAAGGGAAAGGTTTTACAGCTCTAGACGGGGATGCCGTCTATTCCTCTCCAAAGTTCATGGGAGCACTACGGAGCACAGAGCACACACACGCATGCACAGAAACACACACACACACATACGATTACAGGCACAACTGAGCTAATACACACATACTCATGCTGACTCACACACACTCAAATTCATACAAACTCAAGCTTATCCAAACACACTCACAGACCTTCATGCACACTCACCTAGGCATGGCACACACACACATGTGTGCACACACATCTCATATTTTCGTCTTGTGGGGTACGCTGATTTTCTACGCTGCATGCTATCAGTAGAACGCATTAGCTCCATAGGTGGGCTCAGCTATCTGCTTATGTTGTGGAAGTCTGTTGTTTTGTCAGTGGTTTCACAGTTTGATAGTAGATTCAGAGCTTTTTTATCTTTATTGTGCCATAGCTCAGTGGTGTCATTTATATGCCACATTTTATGCACGAGACAGAGAACCAGACGTCTTAATCAGCTGGCTGTCTTTTCTCTGGCTGCTCGAGAGCCCCTACTCAAAACAGCCCCGACTTCCGCTGGATTAGGCTGCACGAGCAATAACAACAGCACCCCCTTCTGGAAACTTCTCCCTGCTGGGAAAAACACCATTTTGATAGCTGTGATGGTTTTACGAGGATGTTTGAAAAGAGAGCGGATTGGGGCATAATTTAACCCAGGCACTGTCCCGGGTAAAGCTCCTCTGGTGAAAGACCTGGTGGGGCCCCCACCACCTTCAATCTCCCTACCACCATCACCACCTCTTACTACAAAAACCTCCTGAAAAGATATTATGGGTGTCCTTTATATCACTGTCATGTCTTGCCAATGTAGGGTGTGGAGGAGGCACAGATGTATGATGGGGAAAAATAACCACAATATGGTGCCAGGATCCATTACCAAAGTCCTTTGGCTCATCTGCCGTTGCTGTTTGCCTTGAGAACCAGGGACTGTACAGGCTGTACGTCACCTCCACTGGCCCGCCCATCTCTCCAGCTGTCACAGTGACTTTGGGCCTGATCCAGCATAGTGCTGCTACTGCACCAGTGCTCTCGCCCTCACTTTCACTTCTCCTTGTGATCACATGGAGCAGCAGCTGTCTGCTGTGTGTGTGTGTGTGTGTGTGTGTGTGTGTGTGTGTGTGTGTGTGTGTGTGTGTGTGTGTGTGTGTGTGAGTGAGAGTGAGAGTGAACAGAGGATCCATTCCTCCCCCTGTTATAAGTGTTTGGTGTCAAGGTCAGCCAGTGCCTAGGCTTACAGACACAAACATGTCCTTTCTCCCTGAATGGCATGGTCCCTCTTCCGCAAGCAGGCCGCCGCTTTCCTTCGTCTCCCGTGGGATCAGTGGTCCCAGGCTTTCCCGGATTCAACCTGTTCCAGGATCGCTGAGCTGCCAACACACAGAGAGCTCCCCTCCCTCCACCACCACCAACACCTTCTGCAGGACAGCCGGCTCCACAGCATGCTGACCAGCCCGCATCCCCGCCCTCCCTTATCACAGCCGCATCGGCCCATTTTCGCATCGAATGGGCTTGAAGATCGTGTCAGGGCTGCATGATCCCGCTGTCTGTCCAATACTGCCCTTTCGTTTCATTACGCGATGCATGGGAGGAGGTCGCTTCCTGGAAAAAAAGTGATTGGCTGCATTCCGGGGCACGTTTGGCCCCACTTACAACTCTGTGACTGCCCTTATTTATGGGCCCGTCAGTGGACTCTGCTGGCAGTCTGCCCCTCCTGCCTGCCCCAGCGCTGCCCCCCAACCCCCCCAGAGCCCGCACTCATTGTGCCGTAATTCAGAAATGCACCTCACAGCCACCCCCGTCAGCAGGTTTTTCCTTTTAATTAGTATTCTGCTGCACAGTCATTAAGGGGAGTCCTTGAGCCGGACTATTGATTACTCCAGCATCTTCGGGAGGAAATAAAAATGCACGCGTGCACATTTGGTGATTTGATTGAGGAGCCGCGGCCTCCACGGCAGGTCACAAGAAGTTCTTAAACAGGCGACTAAGGGGAACCTGTCATTGGTATCAGAGCCCATTATAAAGAGGAAGATTAAAATGAGGGCAAAATGAGAATGAGAACCTGCCGCATGGCTTTTAATAGGTACATGCACCCTATGAATGCTTTCTTTTGGCTGCCCTTGACGTACCCTCAAGTTTCTCACCACCATTATAAGGACCAATAGAAGGGATCACCGATTTCAGTACTATTTACAGTTATTCTAGAAAAAGAGCTTTTTTCTAAGACGAATACATTTATTTAATAGTTTTTTTGGATTATTATTATTATTATTATTATTATTATTATTATCTGGGATTAGTCAAAGTTATTGAACCTTGAAAACAATCCTAGTCAGACCAAACTGGGACTTGTGTGACATTTGATGTGCTGCCACAGAACAATGGTAAATTCAGAATCACGTCTTGGGTTAACTCTTGTTTATCCTGATTAGCATTATCAATTGTTATCTTGAGGAAATCAATATTTGTGCTGGCTACCCATTACCCGCCTGGTTATCCAAAGCCCATGTTCAAATTCCCAGGGTGGCTAATAGCGCTGTTAACAAGGGAATCGAAAATGGAAACATAAGTGATGTTTGTTGTGAAGGTCAAAAAATGTCCTTTTCTGTAATGAAATGGGTAGTACTGTGTTGTATCAACATTAGTTATCAATGGCTAAAAAGTTGTGAACTGTGAAATTATATGTGAAATGTTATAATTTAGGTAATAAATTAAACAGTTCAAAATTTCGGGCAACCAAAGGTGTGTGACTCCCTCTAATTTCTTTATGTTAAATAAAATATTGGCCAATAATTACTAATTACTGAGATCAAATTAATCATGGACTATATTCCTTCAAATTTGCAGTTTAGTTGCTTAGCAGATGCTTTTATCCAAAGCACATCTTACACATCTTACAATTTCTGGTCTCATACAATTACATAGCTGTATGTTTACTGAAGCAATTCAGGCTAAGTACCTTGCTCAACAATACAGCCGGGGTGGGACTTCAACTGGCAAACGGTTACAAGGCTGTTTCTTTAACCACTACACCACCGGCTGCCCCTAGTGGTACCGGCTCTCTCTAAATGGTGTTACAAAAATTCAACAGCTGTAGGTGTTAAAGGAGTCAATCCCAGAGATTTTTTTTTTTTTACATCCCAGCCAGGTGTCTATCTCAAAACAGTGAAGATACATTGTCTCGGAGGACAGGACCTTAATCATTTGATGTTTATTTTTGACATATTTTACAACAAGTTGTTAGTAGTGCTGAAATTAATATATTGCACTTGTTGATCTGTCTGTGTATCTTTGTGTATTTTGAGGTTTAGTCTCTAGATCATCTAGACCGCAGGTGGTGTAGTGGTGAAATATTTGGGTTGTAGGTACTGAGTTGTAGGGGCGTGCTATTGTACCCTTGACTGAGGTATCTAACCGGAACCTCAGAAAGAAAACAAAACAAGTGAGTAATGATAATGATTTTATTATTATAACTGCATTCATGGCATTCATTGGACAATGTCTTAAGTCATCATTCCATTTGGGTGATACAGGAATAGTATCAATCCATAGTTTCAGGAATGGAATTAATCAATTAAATCAATGTGATATAGGAATAGTAAGGTCCTTTTTGTCCCTTTTGTCTTTGAGTCCAACGGATCAGGCGTCGTGGTAGCAAAACCGAAGATCTTTAGCTTGGCACTTAACCTTAGCCTTTCAGGAAAAGGAATTCAGGAAACGGCTGACACAAAAATGGTACAGGCATGCAATTAAAAACTGTAAAAAAAAGGAGTAAGCTAAGTTCAGACAATTACACTTGGATTATTGGGTACTCCCTTTACCCCGTATCTTAATTTAAGGCTCAGATCATTCCCGCCCAATTGTTTTTACGAGGTGACTGGCACATCCTTACCCCTCAGGCACATCTTCCCTGCACAATTAAGGCAGCAGCACAACGTTATGGAAATGACACCACATAAAGCGAAACACACCATCTTCTGTTCCCGTGTCGGACACACATTCCTTCACATGTTGCAATGATTTCCGTACGTTTGAAACAGGAGAGAAGCTATTATATCCTAATAAATATGTCTTTACAAACATCCCTAGTGGACTCACGCTGTGCCCTTTGGCGAACAGGCTGACGGAGGATGAATATTACAGCTTTGAAAACAACCGTTTATTAAAACACCAGTGTTGGCATTGCGTATTTAACTTTAGAGGAGCTTTATAACTTTAGGTTATAATGAGAGAGTTGGGTGCGGTGCCTCAGCTGCCTTGTATTGCTCTGTTGCTCTCCACTATTCAAACCTATTTTTCCTTGAAGGCTTTTTGTTTTGCTCACCGCACACTTGTCATCGAGGAACTGTAATCTTTTTACTACAAGACATATTGCCTCTCCTTTGCTAATCCTTTCGTGCCAGGTAAACTAAAGTCATTGTGATCGCAGAAAGGTGATTGAATTTATCCATTTGTGTTTCAAATCCATTTGACTTGAACGTTGAACGCAGTAGAGAAAGGGAAAATATTACAGATTTGATTTTGATAAAAAAGAAAAAGGTTGGGTACATTCTTGCTTGTGTTTCGTTGATGCAGTTTTTTTTTCTCTTGAATTGAGTTGACTGGACCCCGCGCATGCCCACGCCTACAACGCACACACATTCCGTAACGGCGGTAAATGTTACGGACCTCTCTGCAAGGCTGCAGTGTAAATGTAGGGTGGATCTCACGCGAACGTTCTGCAACCATGCCGATATTTACTGACCAGTCTGCACGGCGGCTGTACAAACATGGGGTGGGCCGCTGGGCGTGTCAGTCCGGAGTGACGCAGTGCAGTGGTTTCATTCCGTGCTGCATTGTCAGGCAACCCCTCGTGGGAAACGGGCAAACGAGCGGCAGATGTTCGGCGCCCAAGCACTGCTCCGAGGGGAGGCCCACCGGTGTCTGTATTGGCTCTGTAGAAGAGGTACAGAGGCTCCAGTTTGAGCTGCCGCACACCCGACCACCTGCCCCGCCAGCCTATGTTTACGTTTCACCTTGTTTAGTTTTCTCTTTCTTCCTCCACATCTACTCTGCCGACAAGGCCCGTGTGGAGATGTGAGACGAGGTACCGGAGTGGCGCAGATGTTCCAAGCCAGTCAAACACCATTCTGTCAGGTAGCGCTCTGTTGAGCCTAAGTAGAAAGAGCTGATTTGCTATTAAAATCATACCCGACAGCCTGTGAAGGGTAGCTCACGGTAGACGCGTGGTTGTCGCTGTGGACGCGGTGACTAGCCTGTCAATGGGCCTGGTCTCACTTCTTCCCTTTGCTCTCTCTTTCCTCCCCCATCCGTCCTCTGATATGTCCCTCAAGATATCAGCAGTCCAGAACCACTGAGGCAGAGTCTTCTTTAAATTGTTTTTTCACCCCTTTTCAGCCAAAAAGTCAATCCAAACAGCCATTTAAGCCCGACCTTCCTTTGCCATTGTTATTGTAATAGGGGGAATTGCCTCGTACAATCGTCTGCTTGTGACTCCTGGCTTGGCAGTGGTATAACAAATGTATTAGATCAGCTTGAGACAGGATTGATGTGAAGATTGGCATGCTCCGCGAATGTTTTAGACCTGCTTGATTTCACAGTATATTTCTCTCTTTGTACGGGGCAGAACTTTGGTGTCAGTAGAATCTGGTTTGGTAGTGGTCCAGGAGGAGAACACACGTTTTAGTGGATGTATGAGAATCTGAAGTCCTCTTTCTTTTTTCTTTTTCTAAACATCCATTTTTTTTCGTTTTACCATGCTTCGACACGTCAAAGAAAGCGTCTTTTACCTTTTCTCTGTAAATTTGTATTTGTCTGGACTGCAAGCTGCCCTCTTATTGCTCAAATACCCAGTCAACCCCAATTTAAGTGCTAAAGCACAAAACAGGAATGGAATCAGTGAAACGGACAGATAGAAAGGCCAATCTCGTCTTTTGGGATGGCCCAGTGTTGAAGCCCAAGGCACCGCCTGGTAGCATTGCGGGCTGCCAAGCCGAGGTTGGCTTTTGGAGCGCGGAACCGGGAGACCGGGGCGAGTAGCATCCATAGGCCCCAGGACTTTGCAGCTTTTCCCCATGCTGGTGCAGGGACTCACCAGCACCATCTGGTAACCGCCAACTCTCCACCACCGTATTAGGGGCCAGCCAGTCTGTTTGCCTGTTTTATCCAGCAATCTCATGAGGGCTCATGGAGACCGAACGGGCATCCCCTACTTTTTGGCCTCTGTCTCTTTATCAAGATTATTATTCACCTTTTTGAGAGTTTTACTTTACGAGATTATCACCATAACTTTAGAGTCCCCGATCTTTTGATAAATAGTGAGGCATTCTCACATTTCTTTCAAGAGCTTACTTACACATAAATGTATCACATCACTGTTTATTGGTTCAATATGACTACTTGAAAAAGTGTAGCACAAATATTGTGATGCAGTAGCGATTTGCTGAAAAAAGCAGGGGTCTCAAACTGTGATCCTTGCAGGGTCAGAGAGTTTTTCCAATTACCTCTTAATTATATCAGGTGAGGGCACTTATAATCTACATAATTACTCCAATTTAACAATTAAGGAAAGAGGTAAAACAGAAACATGCAGAACCTGCAGTCCTTGAGGATTTTGAGACCCCTGCTTTAAAGTAATTCATGCACAGTTTCAATTCAATTTTTTATTTCATCATCATAAATCAAAAATTTCCCAAGCAAGTCCTAATATTTCAAAGTTCACAGTTTACGTTTGCTGTTCATCGTTGCCTCTGATCTCACATCATAAGCTCTACGGGCTCTGCCAGCCTGGAGGAGACGGTGGCCACGTTTAGAATTTTTAGTTTTAATTTGTATTAACAGTGCTTTATCTGCGCTGGCCCTACACACTCGTTTAGCGTCTGTCTCTGTCCATGTTATGGATGCATGAGTTGGGATCACAACTGATCATTCCAACAACCGAGGAAAGAGGCAACATCTTTGCTACTGTTTCCAGGAGTATGTCTGTGTGCAGCTCCAGCTGTCCCTCCCGCGGCTAATGGCTGCCAGTGGAGCCACGCAGGTTGACTCGGCAATGCCTGCGTGGAGGAGATGCCTGGATAGAGGCTGCTTTTAGTAACGGGGACCACAGCAGGAGTGTCCCTGAGGCTGAGTCCTGGGATCCGGTTTATTATCCGCCTAACGCCAGAGAGCGATATCGTCATTGGTAGGAGAATGCAGGTGCCCATCTTTGACGGATGAGACTCAGGGCAGCACAAGTCATTTTCTCCTTGGCAGCTCCTTCACCTTTCACTCATGTAGGGATGTTGGGCGCTACCAAGCGTTGACTAAGTCATGGGAGTCCTCTGCTTGTTATTTATCTCACAGCTTTCCTCCTCAAGCAAGAGGGCAGAGCCCGGAGAACCAATCCAGGACTGTGGCTATTGTTTATGTTAGATTTGAACACAGAATTTCCCAAAAATAAAATAAGGATCATTGACTTTCCTTTTTTTAGTGTAGTTACTGTTTTTTCTTCTCTTACAATGATGTTTAGCAGTAATGGTAGCACTGGTCCAGATGCTGCGTATGCTTCAAGTGTAGGCTTGGGCCATGCTGTGTGACGTTGATTACTCAAGATTTTATTAGACCTTGATTTCAATTTACATACAGTACTCTGGAAAAGCTTTTTCACATAAATGCATTCTTTTATGTTTATTTTTTGTCTAGTGTGTCAGTAGAAAAAAGCTTTATAAAAAGTTTTATATTTCCAAACATTAATTTTCCCAAAAAAAGAACAAGGGGTTTTGCAACAGATGGTATGGCCTCCTCTGAGCCCTGATCTCAGCTTCATTAAGGCTGTCTGGGATTACCTGTCTGTAGAAGAAATGTGAAAAGGTCTCCAAGATGCTTGAATTTTTTTTTTTTTTTACTAGTAAAAAGTAAATTACTGTCCTTTATAGTTTTTTTATTTTATATTTAGAAACTTTACATTTCATTATTTTTGAAAGCATCTTCGCTTTTCAGAATTTTCCTTCAAGCCTTGCAGTGATGGGTCTCTTCGAGGTCTGGCAGAACTAAAGCCTTGCAGTGATGGGTCTCCTCTGGGTCTTTGGAGACATACTTGGCGCACTCCTGGACGCTGTGGATAAGCCGTTTTTTTGCTGAGTGTGCATACTCCTGCTGCATGTTCTTGTGTCAGGGTCAGATCTATCAAAAGCACTTTTACAACTGTTGTCCTTGGACTGCAGCTGCGGCTGCGGCTGCAGAGGGTAATTGAATGCATTCAATATTGCTCACGGTACTGGGTTTTAAAGCATGAGTTAATGCTTCTGCTCTTAGGCTTGCGATGTGTTTGGGTATCTTAGACTCTGAGGGCTGGTACATTCGTTGCCTGTCATCCCTTCCACTGCTACAAATCAAACGGCAGCAGGGAAAGGTGCGAAGAAATGAACAGGTGAGTGGAGAGTGAAGCAGGGCTTGAGGAGCAGAGAAATTGCTGAGACCTAGAAATTTGGACATCCGTTACTGAACTGCTCGCCACAGCAGACGATAATCTCCTGGAGTGCTCTGGATCCCAAATGGCAATTATTCTTAAGGCTAACCTTTGCTCCCCTTAGGAGGGTTGCAAGGACCTTAGTGAGACAGATGTGTTTGCTAGCTCCTTAAACAGAAGAGTGGTACTGGCTTGGGGTCGTAATGGGGATCTTGATAGACCCAGGAAGAGCAGGCACACAGCCGACCCAGGGCAGAACTGACAGCTTCATAGGATTGACGCACACTAAAGGAGTAATATCTTTTTATTATTTTATTTTTGCTTACAGCAAAGGATGAAGGAAAGGAAAATGTTTTTGTTTTCTTCCTGCTTATTTACAGTCGGGGGAACAAATGAGGAACACCGGCTGTGTGCCTGCTCATCCAATCCATTTTGTTGTATTGATTTTGTTGTATCCATTTTGTTGCATCTCATGTCGCTTCGTCAAAAATTCAATATGCTAAAATGGGCGAGTGGTAATTGAAAAGCTTGGACAAAGTGTTTCAAATGTAAACATAAAGGAAATAAGTTAAATTCTTGACAAATAGTCCAATTGGAGGAGCGGCAAGAGCGAGGACATTTTTCATACCGTACACGAAGGTGGGACATGCATTGGTAAAAACAAATCCCGAGGAGGCAGTGTGTCAACCGATTCTCTGTGGAAGCAGGCTGTCCCATTATCTCATTGTGGTTATATTGTCCTCCCCCGGCAATTAATTATGCAGGTCATTGTTTCTGTTCTGCAAACTGTCAGTGGAGAGCTAAGGTTAGGGCTTGCCTGAAACTATTATAATAACAGCCAAATAAACACTGTAAAGAGTCCATTCACCCCTCCTGGATAAAGTGTCTGGGTGTGTCAATATCAGACACCCCCCTTGCCTGTCACAACAGTGGAGTTGCCTTGTCTTAGCAGGCGCCTCAGAAGCGTGGCGAAATGTGAATTTGTGCCGTCCATGGCACATGCGTCAGACTGGGTTCTGGAACCTCCACTAGTGATGCACTTCCTGGCTGGAAGAACTAGGACGCCTGGGCCGTCCATTAAACTTTTTACGCGGAAAGCCAAGGAGTTATCTCAATGTTATTTTTACCTTACATAGTTACAGTGCCAGACTGCTCTTGACCAATCACCACGAATGTGTAACTAGAACGGCACAGGGTTCACATGAAATTTCAATGGGAAGAGATCTTTCAGACTTTACTGAAGCATGAACTTTTATTTGTGTTCTCCCCATCTCCACAGTGTGACACAAGTGTGAAGGTGACATTTAGATGGAACAAGTGGATGTCTGGAAAAGGTTGAATGCAATCTGAGTGTGGAGAGGGAGTAGTCCAGGATTCCACTCCACAGCCAGAGCTGGGAGCTGCACAGCTGTGTGTGAGTGCTTGTGTATGTATGCAGCTTGTGTGCGTGTGCGTGTGCATCTGCCCGTGTGTGTGCGCGTGCATGTGTGTGTGGTAATTCCCCTCCAGCACTCATTAAAACAAAACCAGCAATTTTTTTCCCCACCCACACCAAGAATGTAAAATCCTCAGGGACCTCTCCGCATGAAAGGGAGTGAGCGTGTTTTCTTCCATGGGTCAGCACCCCGATACAGGGCTTGGTGCTAAAATAAAAAGCAGCGGGCCTAGCTGACAGATGGGACCTCTTTTTCCCCTCAGTGTGATTTGTATCCCGTATCATGTGGACACCACCAGAACTAATGGAAACATTGATACAAAAAAATGGCTTCACTGAGCATATTAAGCTACCCCGATTCCACTGGCGAATAGGGAATATAAATTGTGTCCTAGGCTGCTCTGCTGTGCAGCCGGCAGAAGGAGCGAGCCTAGAGCTGAATCTGTCTGAAACGGATCTGGGGCCGGCTCTTGATCTGCTCCTGTTCCAGCGGCACCAGGCTGGCTCATGACATCTGGGACAGGACTGGAGATGATTGGATCATTTCTTGTTATTAAATCGGAGGGGAAATGTTATCTTTGCCGGTGCGTATGCCAGCCCATGCATTGCTATATTGATTACTCTTCTTCTCCAGGGGAAAATGGCGTTTGTGGTTGTGTCTCAGGGGTTCCCAGGTGGCGTCTTCCCGTGGGTATTTAGCTTTCCCCCTCTGCATAAGGGCACCTAGCAAGGTTTAAGAATTTGAGTTGGCTTGCATATGTAGCCAACAGGAAGTGGCCAGATGTTTTTGCAGCCTTTTCCAGTAGGACCAGTGTCGCCGGAAGGTTGTCTGAGACAATGTGATCATCAGACAGAGGATGAATAAATAATTCTTGTGTTTTCCTTATGTGTTTTTTTTCTTTTTTCTTTTTATGTGGGTAGTGCCCTTCCTTTGTGCTTGGAATGTCCGAGTATGCCGGCCCGTGAAGATAGAATTCAGGCGCAGTCAGTGAGAAAGAAATTCAGTCCAAATCAGGGATGGCTGCTCTCCCAGCAGGTGGCCTGGGCACAGCTGGAAGGTCAACAGCACATTTTATTTTCTAGCCCAGTGACGGCCAATCACCTTCATGCCAAATCCTCACTAGCCAATCACCTCCCTGCCAAACTAGCACTGGCCAATCACACCCATGTTAAACATTGGCACAGAGACAAATTGCAGCCTTGTATTGGACATCATCTGGGATATAGAGAGGCTTAAACAGTGACTGAAAAAGCACAAAATAACAGTGTATTTGTTTTGGGATAGATTTGGACATCCTGGTACCATGAGTCCTGTAGGTATGCTGTGAATCTTTTCTGTCATAGATTACTGTGAAGTTACAGATAGTTATTAATATAAGTCAAACCCAGACAAAGTGAGACTGAGATTTAGTTAAAAGCACCAGCCCCAAGGTCTGCAGGTTTTTTGTTTTACCTCAACCCCCTAATAATTGAATTGGAGTCATTTGTGGATTGGAAATGCTCTCCCAGCAGTCTCCAGGTACAACTCAAATGCTAATTGCTGAGGCCCACAGGGATTGTAGTTTATGACCCCTAATGTGCACGGTGGGGCATTGGGAGAGCAGAGGTCTGGGTTAGCATGACGGTTACCTGAAAACAGCCTTCCTCTTTCAGGCAAACAGGTACCCATTTATATACACAATGGGCTCTATTCTGGTACTATTTACGTGTCTTTGCTAAGGGTGCTTTAACCTAAAATGACCCAAATTATATGGATTATGTGCAGAATGTGGACTTTGTTGTCTGAGCTTCCTCCACGTGCATTGGTCATGAATCTGGCGGCACAGTCCCAAGGCACAGCAATACTTGATGCTCGGACCAAATTTTTTTCTTGTGCAGAATGAAAAATATCCTCTTTTTTTCTTTCAGCTGTCACTCCGCAGGCAGTCTTCTCTTTTACTGGAATTCATCAAGGCCAAAGCAATTAGTATGTCCAGTGTTTAAAAAAATTTTTTTTTATTTTTCTTCACATACTGTTGCCAGAATAAAATCAATTCACTCAGTACTCCGGGGCAAGGTTTCTTGTGGCTAAATAAGGTTGTGTATTGATTGTGCTACAATGCCTTGTGTGCTCAGGCAATGCTCTGAAGCCGAGTGGAATTGAAGAAATAGCAGAAAAAGCAGTAGCAGATAATATATTGAGTTATTGAGGAGTGAGAGAGAGAGAGAGATAGAGAGGTACAGATTGTGGTACAGAGTATCCTGTCATATCTGCTGTCAGGAGAAGCTCATTAGAAGGACTATGTAAAGCAGAACATTATAAAGTGTCTGGGGCATTCCAGCAGTTCTGTGTGCTGTACTGTCAGTGCCTCCCCGAACTCTCCAGCCATGAGAAGTAAATGACCTGGCGCATGGCCTGCATTCTTCTCAGTGCTGTTGAAATTCTCCCGTATATTAAATATATACATATACAGTGCTCTCCATAATGTTTGGGACAAAGACATTTTTTTTCTTGATTTTCCTCTGTACTCCACAGTTTTAGATTTGTAATCAAACAGTTACAAAACAATATTTTAAGTGGTTAAAGTACACATTCTCAGGTTTTATTAAAGGGTATTTTCATACATTTTGGTTTCAACATGTAGAAATTAACACACATTTTATACCTAGGGGGGGGGGGGGGGGGGGGGGGGGGGGGGGGGGGGGGGGGGGGGGGGGCGGGGGGCGGGGGGG
>JAOYSI010004913.1:3894-46375 GCA_025775065.1 Hiodon alosoides
CCCCCCCCCCCTACACCCCACCACCCACCCCCCCCCCCCCCCCGCGGCGCGCGGCCCCCCCCCCCCCCGCCTAGAGTGCTTGGGTCCACCAAGGTAGCCAGCCAAAAGGGATTCCCACCCACTGATAGAACAAAGACATACTAATCACATCAAAGCCACAATCAACAGGATGTTAAAGCAATTGGTGCCATTCAGGGAGTGGCCAAGTGGTTCACACCGTCGATGGGGAGTCTCTTATGGTGTATAAGAGGAGAAGAGGTTTCTGTGTAATCGAGCTGCTTTTCATTACCCTGTCTAACATTGCTTGTTTTTCCGTGAAATTTAGACTTCACAATAAAGCTTTGACAAGGTACAGGAAATTACCACACAATTTCTTGTTGTGTGTGTGTGACAACAATAACCCCACATTTCATACTTGATTTACTAGACTCTCACTCCCTCTACATTTATGTGTGTGTATGTGTGTTAACGTATGAAGGTCAACAAGATTATCTTCAGTGTTCTTACCTCTTTGTACTGCTTGTTTTAGACAGGGTTTCCAGCTAGGAAGCAGGAATCTTCTTGTTCCCAAGAAAAGCCTTTTCGCCATGACTGGGACGCCCAGAGAAAATGGCAATCAGGTGGAATATTAAATCCTTACATGAAATCTGGGGGGTCTGATAGACCGGCACAAATAACTGTGTATGTGGTTGGCAGGCTTGAACCCAGATGGGTATTTGCGTGTCGATGGCCAGCCCTCCAGGAGCCATGACGACAAGGAGCACCTGCATTTTAACATCATCCACGTTAGGGAAGGCTTGGAGTCAGGGGCTGATGGAGGCCAGGGAAGGCTCTGCTCCAAGAGCCCTACAAAATACCTAATTGGTTCAAGTAAGCTTATTAGCTCACTACCTTGACATGCACATACATGTGAACACATCTAGGAGGTTTATGCAGAAATTTTTGTTTTAACCAGAAAGGTAACCCCTACGTTCCACAGGGCCTGTCAACAAACCAAAGCTGCCCAAGGCTGGTGACAGGTGTGCCCCGGACCAGCAAGGGCCCAGCGTGCCATGTCCCCCCGCCATCCTTCTTCCCATTGCGGAACAGCTACGCAGTGAGGCCTGGTACCATGGCCACATCAGCCGCCATGAGGCAGAGAAGATGCTGGTGCAAGATGGTGACTTCCTGGTGCGGGACAGCACCACCAACCCGGGGCAGTACGTCCTCACAGGAATGCACTGTGGTCTGCCAAGACACCTGCTGTTGATGGACCCCAAGGGCATGGTGAGTCTCCAGATGTTGGCAGCTGTAAGCAGGAAGGAGACGACGACCAAGGGTGCTCTGTGGGTCATGTTGGTGCAGTGATGGTGTGTGTGGATCTGACACTGTTTTAATCCTGCTGTGCCACTGTGTTTGTTCCCCATCTCATTCTCACATAGCTGATTCTCAATTTCTAAGACTCTTCTATCTTTCCCGCCAGGTTCGCACCAAGGACGCACTGTTTATGAGCATCAGTGATCTGGTCAATTACCACCTGAAGAACCGGCTTCCCATTGTTACGATTGAGAGTGAACTGTACCTCCAAAGGATGATCTGCCGGAAATGGTGATCCTACTCTACCTACCAAATTTCTGACCAAATATGGTGATAAGAGTTAATGTACTGAATGTAGAAACGGTAAGAGCAGATATAGCCATGTCACACTTACTTAGTCCTCCAGTCAATCAAAACGTAATTTAGTGTTAAATGAACAAAGAAGTCATGCCTTCTGGTGTGCTGTAAAATCTGGAACATGATCATGTCACCGCACATTTTGAATCTCTGCCATGAGGTCTCTGATGAGAGCATGGTAGTCTGACCTTGATTTTGTTTTAATATTATCTGAAGATGAGAGGCCTGGCTTGGTGAGAGGGGGAGGTTTTAACTTTACCTAACGCATGGACACACATGGCTCACTGAAAACCGGCTCCATATCAGCAGGATAAAACAACTTCTGACCTACAAGGAGCTACGGGTTGCATTAACGGTTTACAGGTTAAAGTCCACCACTTATTCAGACTCGTGTTGAGAGTAGAAGCTCTTGGACCAAGACCGACGAAGGAACCTAAATGAAGCGGCTTCTTGTTTTGGTTCAAAGCAGACACAGTAGCGAAGAGGATTGCATGAGTCACTGAGTAAATGTGAAAGTCATGGAGTACCCAGAATTACGTTCTGCAAGCCGCGGTCCTTTCCTGCGTAATGGGCGTGTGCTTGCTTTTAACTCACTGTACTGAAAAACATTTGAATTGAGTGAAGTTTCTTTGTCGTCTTTAAGTTTTAGAGGTTAAGCTGTCTGTAAAATGCAAATATGAATTACAGACAACTCAACAATAAGTTCAACAAGAAAAACAATGTTCAGGACATTATTTGTTGCATTCAAGGAAAAGTGTTTATTTACTTAATGCCTTATCTTTTTTTCCTAGTGAATAATTTACAAAAGTATTTTTTTTAATTATAAAAGACGCATTAAGCCAAATTAGCAGTTGAGATGGCAAAACCTCTTCACTTCTGTCACTTTCAAAATACATTGAACTGAGTGGTTGGACTAAATATTAAAGCTAAATGCGTGATGAGCAAAATAAATAAAAAAAAACTGTCCAAACTGAGTGCTGGTGTAGAAGATGTGAAGTTATTTCAGTAAAAAATCGGGGGCGAAATTTCTAAAGCATTCAGTGAGGATCCAAGTGTGTTTTCAGCACGTGTGGTTTGGCTGTGTTGCTGTCGGTCAGTGTTAGGGCACTGTGACGCTCACAATTGGGGTCCAGTCGCTGGCCTTTCCCAGGTCCAGCAGGTCCTGCGCAGACACCTGGATGTGATAGGTGCTCCCGGAGCGCAACCCTTTAAGGACCATTCTCACTGACTCATATGGTCCAAGCTGGGAGAAAGACGGACGATTAGAGGGCAGATACACCAGAGGTAAATCATCACATGAAAACGATTTAAAAGAAAAGTGAACTGAGGAAGGCTCACAGTGCGTAGAGAGTGTTTTTTGTCTCGATAGTACTTCACTTTGTATTTGAGGGGGAAGTTGGTGAGCTCAGTCCATGTGGGGGGCGGAGCCCACTCTAAAAGCATTTGCTTTGCTGATCCAGGAACCACACTCACATTGACTGGGGGGTCGGGCTTCACTGGGGAGAGAAGGACAAGACAGACACGACACACCTCTCAAAAAAGACTGTCCTTTTAGATGTCCCTCTTCGCAGATAGACATCTTGATGTGAGGCCGTTTCGCTGTGAGTAAACTGAGGTGGAGAATTGCTACCGAGAAGTGTACGGCTCACCAATATCCTCCAGGACGAAGGGCAGCAGGCTAGTCGATGTTCCCAGTGGGTTAACGGCCGTCACGTTGACAATGTAAGGCTGGAGACTGAAGATCTGCAGCCCCCGCAGAATGCACTGTCGACTCTGCCCCGGGACACTCTGGCATTGCTGCACCGCTGAGGACATATACAGACTGGGACAGAGATTGGAGTTAAATCAGCTCTCTTCCCTCTTCTTCCAGGGCGAGAGAATCATTCGTTTTGTTTTGGTTTTTTTTTTACGTGTGTTTGATGTACAGCGTGGAATATAAATCTGTCCTACAATGTTGTGACTCGTTACCTGTAGGTGGCTGTATACTGTGTTGGCAGCTGGGGTTCTGGTTCATGGCTCCAGGAGCAAATGGCTGTGAGTGGGTAATTGAAGGACCAACAGCGTGTCTGTGGTGGGGAGGGAGGGACTGTAGAGCAGGTGTCAGTTACACAAACCCAGAGAGAAACATATTCAGTCAGTAATAGTTTAGCCAAATGTTTCCAAAGAAGACATTAACATTTACAGAGATAGATAGAAGAGATATAGACATGACTAAAGTAATAAGATAAATGTGTACACAGGGATACATAAGCTAAACGGAAATGCACGCAAGCGGTAAATAAATAAATATCTCACTGAGGTCAAAATCAGTGGGACAGAAATACTTTCAGACACCAACTGCTGATTCAGAGACTCACAGCCTGGCTGAAGGGAGAATTTGTGGAGCAGGCCTCCGTCGCGAGTGTGGCAGGTATAGGTGCCTCTGTCCTCCAGGCTGACGTTGTGGAGGGTGAGTACAGCCCCAGAGGTGAGCATGGTCCCGTTCAGCCTCCAGTCCAGCTCTGGGTCTTCGCTGCCCTCGCAAGGCAAGGAGACCACGGAGCCCACTGCCACATATAACTCTGAGACAGCGTGAGTGCGTTGGCTGTGGATCTAGCACACTGAAAACTAGCGAGCACACAGCAAAGGCACAACGTAGTCCTCACCTGACACAGGCCTTTTGCCTTCCAGAGGGGAGGCTGTCCCGGTGCTGGGCACCACACTGAGGACAGCTGTGACTGCCCAGAGACACACACTGCACTGCGAACGCATCCTGTATCTTCAATGCACATAGACAATTCTGTGTTACACCAATTTCAGCACTGGGGACTGATGTTGCATAATCATGTAAATCATTAGTGACTGGACAAACGTCACACTATGAGCGCTACCAACGGAATGGCCACCAAGTTATTACCTCGTACGCAGAAGAATTTGTTAAAAATTTATAGCGAGTAGAAATAGTATATTGTGCGGTATTTAAACTGATGATTGTAGAATTGTATTTCCATATGCACACAATTCAACCTATAAAACTGTTTCTGATGTATTATAGGAGTATATATAAATTAGCAGATGGTCAGTCTGAGAGAGAAAGGAGAGCCAGTCTTACCCGAATTGCTTTTTTCTGTTTCTGCTGTGGTCTCTTCAGCTGTACTCAGCTGGACTTTCTGCGGGTTACGTAATGCCACCCGCACCGTACAAAGTGTGATTCTGACATAACCCGGGGTATGGACGGTAGATTAATACTGAAACATATTGAAGGCTGTAGTATCATTTCTTTATTTTATTGGAATAATTGTCAGTCAATCAAAAATAGACTAAAACTGAACATAACATTTAATTATAAATTAAGTGACTTATAAAGTAAATTATAAATTATTGGGAGTTGGTCAGAGTTAGACTAAACTATCAGGACTGGTCTAAATTAACTAAGATTAATGCAGCTTCTACAATGCCCTTCATTTGTGTTTTCTGTAACTAACAGCAAACTTCAGCTCTGCTCGAGCGATGGGTCACAGATTTAAAATCCAGCACACAAGCTATGGTGCCTGACCTACGATGAAATGAACTCCAGCCCCCATGGAACCACACAGTGTACGAGCATGTTTGAACCGTATGGCGCCCATCAGGTGAGAGCCACTTAACATTTATACACACATGCACAGTCGCAAAGGCACTAATGTGTGTGTATAAAGGCACCTTGCGTATCTTATGGTATTGGTCTTCCCTTCTCCTGCAGAAAGAAAACTGCTCTGGGGCTGTACAGAGGGTCACTGAGTATTACGGTCTTCATTCGGCACGGTACCCTTTTCAGTGACTTCCTGGGGCTCTGTGTCTCATTCCAGCTAGCAGTGAACAGTGAAAACTGAATATATCTGGAAGACATTAAGAAAGGGAGGAGATTAAATGACGGAGGAATTTCACAAGCTGGGCCTGTGCAATGCAAATCTTTAAATATAGTGGGTAAAATGCTAGGTTTTTGATCAGTGTGAAAATCTGCATTACTGAACCCCTTGCTTTCAGTGCATGTTAAGATGACAGAGACATACGATATTTGATCATCTGCTCCTTATGCTTGCTTATATCTGATTGTTCCACCTTCCTCTTTGGAAATTATGTCATGATGTAGTCTGAAATTGTCAAAGTCAAATTAGCTCTTTCTCTGCCTGAAGTTCCTGGGTAACCAGTAATTGCTTGTGAACAGGGCCTCCTGGTGCTGATTCTAGGGAACTGCATTTTTTTAGCTGAAGGGCATCCTTCCATCTTGTCTGTGCTGCACACAGAAAATTGGAAGCCACGTCTGGTTCCTCTCTCGAAACCACATCTAAATAGAAAGATCTAAGTCCTTTTTTGTTTAACTGGCTGAATATGCAATTTCACCTTACTTTCTTTTTGCTCAAGAATGAGCGAAAAAGCCGGTTACACAGCAAAAGCCAGTAAAATGGGGCTTCGAACCATACAACTCAGATTAGACGTCTCTTCCTACTCATTCCCCCCTTCTTGATCTTGTTGGGGGCAAAGATTGACGAAGCGGCCTTGTTGATTGTCACTTGAGCATCCTTCATCACTTCAGTCATCACCCAGGCACAGCAGGCTCCGGTCACACTGGCTGCACACACAGAGAGGCGGGAGGAAAGGCACAGTCTTTAGCGTGTTCAGTGGTGGATAGTGCAGTCTATGCGGCGCATCTAAAAGCAGTCAAGGAACCGGGTGAAGCAGAAACACGAGAACACTGTGAAATGGGAACTGTCATTCAGAGAGATCGCGAGAGGCTAATTAAGTCAATTTTCTGTCTCAGATCTGCTGGAGAACTCATAGAAACACGTGGCTCTGTGGCTTCATTTAGAATGGCAGGCATGCAATACCTCCTGCAGTGCAGCAAGGGCGCTGGGCTGTTGCTTTACGTCTTCTGTGGACCACGCCTTTTCTCCTGCCTCAGGTAGACTCCCTCTGTCAGGAGACGGTGCCTACGAATACACAGTATTCCGGAAAGCCTTCAATATCAAGAAATAATATTACCGTTAAAGACTATCAATAACATATCAAATATATTTATGTGATATATGACATTCAAAACAGGACCAGGAGGCTTTTAAGTTTATACAAATTTCTTATATAACTCATAGCATACAAAGCGGTCCTCCTGTACTCACAGCAATGTGAATACTGAGCTATCACTATCTTTCCTAATAGCTGACCCATGTGGCTATGAGCATACACTAGCTGTCATTTAAAGTCTTGTCAGCATTCTGGTCGGAAAAACCAAACACTGGGGGCAACAACAAAGTCAAGATGTCAAAATATTCAGAATATTAAGACTTGTTTTGACATCTTGATGTTGTATAACCCTACAGCTTACTGCCTTCAGAAATATCAGATTTGTCCTACTATGTTTATGCTCACACTGTATGTTCTAAACTGAGTCAGATTCTGAAATAGGTAGGTATAACAAGTGTCAAACTCAAGGGTCAGAAGACGACGCGTGCTAATTTATCCGCTGCATTACTCCAGTTGTCATGTGACTTTCCCTCATTGAGACCGCCAGTTGCACAAGCTTGCAGCCGCTGGGTAGTGTGCTGGTTCCCAGCAGTGACACTGCAGTGGTCATTACTGTATCTCGAAATACTGTCAGTGGAAGCTTTCCACCACTCCTATATTCTTTTCAAGCAACCCCAGAGTCAGACCATGATGCTCATATTGCAGTTATTGTTATTTTGGTCTAGAATCGCGTACAGTTCATTATATACTGAATGAAGTTTCATATATCTGTTTGTTTAACTATATCAGTTCCCTGAAGGTTTCATCTAATAGACATGGGCAGCCTTGCCTGTGACTGTAAATTATAAAAGAAAATGTGTATTAGGATGTTTGTTTATCTTTAGATACTGGTAACCTGCAGCTGTATGATATACAAATTAGCTCGATTATGAATATCATTACATTTAAGATAATGTTCATACCTATTCTGGCTTTTTACTACTAATGATGTAGCTAATATATAGACAGTTAAAGGTTTAAAATTTTCCATTTAATAATTATTTATGTTACATTTTTACGTTACATTTTTATTATTTCTCAATTATATGTTTTGAAAATTTCTTTGAATCTGGATTATGACATTAATGAATTAACTGACTGACTTGTTTCAATATTGTTATTGGGATCAAACACAAAACAAGGAGAAAGGACAAACTGAGAAAGACTGCAGTGTCTGACTGTAATGCTAGCTGGAAAAATAATTTCCCAGAATCCCTGTCAGTCATTCAGGCGGTCACTCCGACAATCTGCCTGTCTGCTGTCATAGCGATGTTTCTGAGTCAGAATGACGCTGGCCAGTGTATGTCTCTCGCTGCTCATTGTCAGTAGATGAGACAGAGCACATCTGGTCTTTGGTGTTAGGGTGCTTGTGCTGTCAGTGGTGCAGACGTCTGTCCCACGAGGCAGGATGACCTTCCAACCATCCCAACAGACTCATCATGCACCAACATAGAACCTACAGAAGTTGCTGAGAAATTAAATGATTTGCTGACAGGGATTTGCCTCAATTTGGACATCCATGAGAAACTAGATTGTGTTTTCTAAGTATATATGGGAGTATATTATAAGTATATTGTGCTTATAATAAATATACAATTATCAATTTACAATTTAGCATCAAAAATTCTCAAAGCTAATTTGAACCTTTAAATGTAATTAATTAAAAACACTGTTTTGAATAAATAAAAAATGCATAGTGTTCAGTAACAAAGGAGAATTTGTGTGGTGGTTCATAGAGATTTTTCTCCTGTGGCCAGCTTCACCAGCAGGGCAGGGACCAGGCCCACTCTGGTCCTTTGACAGCAGAAGCCTCTTATCACATTTATTCCTTTACTAGAACTGGGTCAGAATGTCGTTAGAAGCTTATTACACAACCCTGCTGGCAGCATACAGCAAGAGCACATGCTGATCGTCCTGGGCCTCTGAGACCCCCCTTGTAATCCAAGCAGCGTTATAAATGCGCTTGCCAGGACGAAGAGTAGCTCTGACTGGAGAAAATGTAAATGCACATTTTCACTGCAGTACCAATCATTAAAGTTAAAAGGCTTTGTTAAACATCACACGAGTGTAGACGTCACGAATGGCTCAGCGACTAAGCTTTAAAGCTCTTTTAGGGGTTCCCATGCTGAAGATCGATTTCAGGACTTTTTAGCTTTGAATCTATGCCCCAGGGTTTTGCCCCGTTGTTCACTGTCTCTCATGTGCCCATGCGGAGAAGGCCAGGGGGAGTGTGTCGACACATGGGCAGAAGCGTTTCTCCCAGCTGAAGCCCGGAGTCACTCTGGAGTCTGGAGCAACTGAGTTGACACTAACACACTTAGATGCACAACCCTAAGGGCTTGCTTGGTGCTGCCAAAAGCATTTAAACACCTTAAACTGAAACTGTGGAATCACCCACTATCCAACAAGACAGAGAGTCACACAGAGGAAAGGACGCTCACCCAAATTCACACTTAAATACAAAGTGCAGCAAGGACGGGTATGGAAACAGAGTGTCAAATGTTTTTGACAGATTCTTAGAGAATGCATTGACACCCCTTGCTCATTCACTGAGAGAATACCCTTAACAGTAGATGCACACACACGCACATACAGAATGGCCCTGGCTATCTCATTCCCGTAGTGCTTTCACAGTATGCATTTTCACAGTATGCACCCCTGCCTATGTACTGCTGCTGGTCCTAAGTGTGGTCAGTACCTGGAGCTGATGCTGTTTCAAAATGGTGATGAAAAGCTCTGCTTGTACTTTCCCTTCACCAGACTCATGACCCTAATGTGTCCCCAGAAGCTGGGTCACTCATGGTATAAACACAGAATGAGAAGTGTCCTGCTGAGCCATGGAAGCCCCTTCCTGCTGAAGTGAGTGTGCGTGTGACAAGGTGAACAAATCCTCAGTCCGTGAGAAATTAAGTTCCCGGGAGTATTTGCAATGAACATGAGGATAAACTACCTGATGGAGACCCTGCAACGTGCAGCACAAAGCCTGAGCCTCTTCTGTGTGTGAAGTGAGCGGTGAGGCTGTGGAGGAATGATTAATAGTTCCCCAGCAACACCGAGGCAGAGCCTTGAAATCCCAGAAGCACAGAGGCATAGGACCATGGAACAAACAGAAAAAAATCACACCGGGCCAGCTTGTCTGACGAGCCACGTGGCTCACGTGATCCATTTCTGGCTTCAGAGAGATTATGCATACACTTGATGTTTTTACATGTTTTACAACATCCCAGCTTCCCGCCTTGATATATCTCAAGTGACAGACAGAAAAAAGTTAGAGGAGAAAACCTTGGAGCTGGTAGCAGCAAGTTAGGTGCAGTATAGACTAATGGCCACTGAGGGGCAGCACATACTATAATTATGGACGCTATGTAGGTCAGTGTGCTATGCATTTATCTGCTACTCTCTTGAAGCTATAAAAAAGATTCATCAGGTTGTCTTTTAAGTTTAAAAAAATAATATCCAGGCCAGGCCAGCGGATTCACAGAAAGAAACAACTATAGCAAATGAGCACAAACACAGGTACAGCCAGAATACATACTTGACATACCTGATAACTGAAGATTAATCATTTTTAATTAGATAAAGTTAATCCTTTCCCAGCCCTTTATGTTGTTTAAGGTTTGTAACTGCTCAAACTCTAAAATATTGGCTATATCCTGTTCTTAATATGGTTTAAATTCACCAGGTTTGCATTGACTGGGATTTAACGGGGATTAGCATGCTCATTTGGGTCTGCAATGCATAGTCAAACCCTTTGTGTCTGAGCTACAGCACACAAAGAGGCAGGAGGCCGAAAAGAAGATGGGTTCTATGACTCCATCTCCAGGGAAAGATTGAGATAATGCATCTTTTTGAAAGAGCTGGATGTGACCTTTTTTTTAAATAATTTTAGATCGAATAAAGAATATATTTTTAAATCAACATTTTTTTTTTTAACTGAGTCTCTGAAAGGGATACCTGTGAAAGAACCAGGTTTGTTGAGCACAGAGGTCAGGTTAAATGTCATGAGCAGGTGGGATTTGCTGTAATTTTATGTGTGACTGTGTACATTTCTACTTTTTAAAAACCTTCCTCTCTCTACATGTGTGTGTCAGTTTTCCACCATCCATCATAGGATGTGCATTCTGAAAGTGGCTTTGTGAATAATGGTATTTTTGTGTGTATTGGAGTGTTTTTTTTTTTTTTTTTTACTTATTTTTGCACCTAAACTCATTCTGAATGATCAACGAGGTAGTTAAGGCATGTGACAGAAATGGGTTGAGAACTCATTTTATTTAAGAATTATGGAACAGAACACATTTTTGATGGATTTTGTTTTCAAACCTTACTTTTAATGTAAAACTACGGAGCCCCTCTGGTGATATCACCTGTTAATAAAAATATTGCGTGCACACGATTTAATAATCTCGTTCCCACGCGTTACTAAGTCGTGGCCACTAAATATTTTTATTAACAGGTGATGTTATTTTTTGAGGCACACTTATTGAACTGTACTTTCAGGAATGCATGTAGCCTACTTTTTCCAAATAAATAAATAAATAAATACACACATAATGTAGTCCAGAAACCAAGCTTTTCATTATTTCCTAGGGCGGAAATTGCTTCGCTCTGCCTTCATCCGCTGTACGCACCCGATTCCTGAAACAAATGAGCGACGTATAGTTGAGAATTGTGGTATTAGGAATTACAGGATTTAAATGTCGGCAAACGTTAACCCTCCCCTTTAAGTGTTTTTTCTAGTTCGCTCTTTCCCATTCGTTTTTTTTTTATGGCAATCAGTCGTTTCCTGGCGGAACAGTGTGCTGCTTCACAACCGCAGTCCTGGAGTTGATTGTTTACGCATTTCGTATCTAGGTTTTAGAACAAAAATTGAAAAATTTGACAATTTACTACTTTCTTCGTTCACATTTTCATTTAAAATGTTAGGTGAATGATAGACGACCGCAAAGTTTAGTCTTGAATCGATACGCGTTACCGGTAGCTGAAAACGAGATTGTTTAGGCTAGACAAATTGAGGGTTGCACACGGATACGAACTTGCTGGAATTTACGCAGAGCTAGTTTGCTGAATTCACGTATGCTGAATTTTAAAATAGATATACATTATGAAGTAAATATGTGTGGAAATGAAATTGTTACATCACATAATTAGTTACTGTACAGTTGTTAAGGTAAACGGTTGTTCTTTATAGCGAATGTAATAAAAATCTCCACTCTTTTCCTATTAATCTCTTTTCTAGAAATTGGTTTTCGAGAAAAAAGAATTATACAACACCACTTTCCCTTCTCATTGCTGACTCCCGTCGTTAAGTGACTTATGAGTTGTGTTTCTGGTCAATGACGCTAGCGCGCATTTGCTAGATTTTTAAACCATTGTACGCATAGCTCACGGGACTAAGGAAAGGACTCGATTCCGAATGTGCAACATGCCGAAACGTACGGCGAAGGGACCATTGGAATGAGGTGAACTTTTTCTTTTTCAAGTCTTGCTGTATTAGTTGGACCACTTTTACTATAACCACGCTTGTATTTGGCTGTAAGTTGCCTTTGCAATAATGGTGGCCCATATTTTACATTTTCTTTTCCAAAATATAATGGTTTTTCATTTTTTAGTTGGTCTTTGAAGGAATTGGCTTATGTTTTGTTAGGACAGAAATTTAGGATCGTTCTCTTTTGATTGGTCAGTCTGCTTTCCGCCACCTACTGTATTCAACAGTAAAGTAATTTACTTTTTAAGTGCTCTTTCTGAAGCGTCCCTACAACCATAGTATTAAATAGCACAAAGGATGGATTTCAAGGGTTCACCAAAAATTAATTATGCTAAATTGCGTTATTCATGGTCGGAGAGGTAATATATTTTACCCAGCGGTGTTTAAATTTATCAAGACAAATGTTGAGTCACAATTAATATTTTGCAAAGAGCTCATAGTCTTATTCTAGACCGTTGATCAACACCGCAATCCTGAATTTAGATCTGTCAGGGCTTGATGTCTGAGCGCTTGTTCGCGTAGCTCGGACCATATATAGAGGCAGCGACATTGAATGTTTTTGTAAAAAGACCCATGGCAAAGTGGCTGAAAGATTATCTAAGTTTCGGCAGTAGGCGAGTGCCTCCTCAGCCACCCAAGCCAGACTACACAGAGAGCGAGATACTCAAAGCCTACCGCCTTCAGAAAAACTTGGACTTCGAAGATCCATACGAGGACTCCGAGAACCGTGCTCGAAACGGTTGTATAATGGCAGACCTGTCGCACACCGCTTTAAATTCGCCTATAAAGTCTTCTAGTATGGATTTGAAAGTTGTGTCGCCGAAACACCGACTCATCAAGGTTGACTCGCAGGACCTGGGTCGCAGCAAAATCCTTTTGAGCGCTGTTTCAATCGAAGATCCACCTGAACCAGTAAGTGATGTGACCAACAATGCATTTCAACTTAAGTACTTAAGATGATGATGATGATTATTTTTATTATTATTATTATTAAACAACTATTGGGATTTGTTTAGAGTATAAATGAAAGGAGACAATTTATTACATGTAGTAATGTGGGGTTCCACCTGCACAAAAGTTCCAGTATAGGCTTTCTTAATTAATTAATTATATATATATATATATATATATATATATATATAATTAATTAAGAAAGCCTATATATATATATATATATTATAAAACTTTGTTCTCCGCCTACAAAGTGTTGGTTTTAATAAGAGCGTTTATTTTGATTACAGGTGGGCCTTCTATTTTGGCTCATTGATAAGTGTCGGTGCCTCACAGTGCCAGGGTTCCTGGTTGGAACCTGGCTTGAGTAATGGTCTGTGCAAGGTTTGCAGGCTCTCTGCATGTTTGCGTGGGTTTCCTCCTGGTGGTTCCTCCTGCTGTCCAAAGACTTGCAAGGTGGTTTGGGGACTGCAGATTTTCACTGTGTCCTTGTGTGGCTGCATCTGTCAGCTTTTTTGTTTTTCCTGCTCTGCGATGGACTGGGATCATTGGGAAAGAGCACCCTGCTTCATACTCTGTGTGGGTCTGCTGGGTTAAACTCCATTAGTTAAATGATAATGAAATGAAATGAAAAATATTCTTGAATAATAAAATACGCAGTAGCAAAAAAAAAAAAATGTGTAAAATAATGTCTGTCATTTCTCATGTCATTAGCCAATTGTGTCTGGGCGAGCACAGCAGCGGCGCACAATTGGCAGAGTGGGAATCGACTGGGTTTCTCTCAGCTCGTCGCTAATCATGGTCTCCTGTCGGCTTCCAGGCTGTCTGCTGGCTGGCAGTACGTCCTCACACCCCCTGTAGTGAATGTCACCACCTATCTTACAATAAATAATAAAAGCTGGTTAGATTAGCACACTGTAATCACAGGGCCAACGGGAAAGGGAAGAAGGTCCTAGTCTATAGTAATCCTCTTGCAACTCCTTCAATATTAATTCCAGCCTCGTCTTAAACTTCCCATTGTGCAAGTCAGCCAATGACAAGGTTGCCGGCTTCACTGCTAAAGTCGGTTTCCAGTCAGTGTGTTTAATTTGTTGCCTGCGTCAAAGCCAAACGCGGAGTCAGCATTCCTACTTTAATATGCAAATATTGGAGTTGAGAAAATTAGCAGGGTTTTTTGCTGGAATGATAGCCGTTCAGCCATTACTCTTAGCAAACGCAAGATGTGTCCTTTACTACATAGTCACGTTTTCATATACTGCATACTTAGGTTTTAATATGAAATGCACACTAAATGCAAACCTTTTGCAGAATGTGCTGCTCTGTGAGAGCAGTGTGAAAGATCGTGCGCAACAAAAGAGAAGAACATTCACACAGTGTACTCTGTATTCTGATATTCCCGGTCGATTAAAAGTACAATGAGATTTTCAGGTGTGCTGACTGATGCGGTCCACATCCGGTGACAGTCAGGTGGACAGCCTTGTTTCACCCTCAGTGAATTGTGCCCTGCTACAGCCGCTTATTGTTTACAGTGTGGGCGTGAAACAAAAAGCAAGATGCATGGATGCAGTTACCCACCACCTAGCCAGACTCGCACACTGGCTTGTTGGTTATTATAGTGCAGCATTTCCCCTGTTTTTCCGTGTAGGCTCAGTGGTTGCGAGGGCTGCCAAACCTGGAGGAATGTGATGAGTAAGTTTTAGTCAGCAGGCAGGGGGAGGGATGCACAGCTGTGGTTGGCTTTTTGGCTTTATCCAGTTTTTTTATTTTATTATAGATAATGCTACGAGTGTTTGGCTTAAGTCGTACAGTAATGTTGTAAAATAACTATGCCAGTAATAACTCTGCAAATCATGCTGTCTCAGCACTGATCACATCCCCCCCCCCCTGTATTTAAGTCCATATTTCCTGGAAGGAATGCTGTGCTCAGGCAATTGTCACTAATTAACGTTGCGGATGGTTCCATGTTGGTAATTGAGTACGGGATTAGGAAGTAAATTTATGCAGTGGTGTGATGATGATGCAGATCCCTGGTTGTTTCTTGAGCTCATCTGGTAATGAGAAGATTGACTAACATCAGAGAGTCTTTGAGTATTGCAGTATTCTGTGTTTCCATCTGTGTTTTTTTTCTGTTTCTCAGGTGGTTCCATCAGCTCCAGTGGCTAGAGATACAGATTACTCTGACCCTTTCGACGCCCGCCCAGAACCACGCTCGAACGCTGAACTCGAACCAGTGCTCCCTGAGAACAACGGCTACATGGAGCCCTACGAGGCCCAAAGGCTCATTACTGGTGTGATGGGATTTTCTCACTTTCATTTTCTTATGTGTCAGATTCCAACTCAAATGGTTTCTGAGACCTGCCATAGATGCTTACAACTTAGTATAGTAATATATAAAAGTAGTGTTTATGTCTTGCTTGTTTATGGTCTCTCTCTCTCTCTCTCTCACTCTCTCTCTGGAGGGCTCACCGTTAATGTACTGTGACATGCAATCTATCAAGTGCCTTTGTTTCTCCTCCTTACTAAAAAATATGTTTCTTGGGGTTGATTCTCAAATGTAGGCCAACCTTTTTTCTTTTCTCTCTTAATTTCTTCTGTCTTAAATCTTTGCTCTTAGTGTCTAGTGCTCTTATTGTTTCACTATAGGTGGTTGACCATAAATGGCAAAAATTTGAGTCCATTGTTTGTGATCAGTGACAAACAGTCATGCATTAGAAAAATTAATTTTATTCTTATCTTGGACAATGCCTTCTAATACTGTATTAAACAATGCAAACATTGTATGCGTTAAATTAGCTCATGTATACTATAAAATGCAAAAACCCTGTGGACTAAAGTTTAATCCACTTAACCAGCGCCGGTTCTACCGTAGGAGCCTTTGCCGCACCACATGCACTTTCAGTCACCCCTCCTTCTTCATCATCAAGTCTTTTTTTTTTTTCAGAAGTTTGCTGTGATCACGGGTATTTTTAATTTCTTCGCAGCACCTCGATTTGATTCATGTGTCGTAAGATTCGATAAGCTTTTTGTTGATGGAAAAATCCTTTCCTTTCGTTGTCATGACTAGCAGTGCTATGGCTAACTTCTGGTTTCATCTTCAGCACTGAACAAGACCGGTACTGTCGGGTAGTGAGTACAAATTTTGGAACTACTACTCTTTAATCCTACACGCGTTCTAGCTTTCTAGGCATCTTCTTGACATGACTGTAACCCCTCAAGCACCTGGGAAGCTGATAGCAGATGCTTGTTAGCGATGAACCGATTTTACCCACCTCTGCCTGGGCGGATGCAGGATGGCGAGTTTTCCACTGCAATAGTCTTTTTATTAGATTTATTTATTTGTAATCGTCTGCAACTTCCATATTGAGAGGTCTCTCTGACCCCCAGGCAGCCCTAAGGAGATTTAGTGAAGCACTGGCTGTTTGTACATTTACCTGTGATCTGCCTTTATCTAATTAAGAGCAGTTTGCAGCCCACGGGCGGGATGTCTTCAGAGATCTAGCTTGTTAGATCCATTGGATTGAATTATGAACCCCTTAGAAGGTGTGTCTTAAGGCCCGGTTATTTAGAATGAATGTGTCCTGCAAGGACTTGCTCCTGCTCAAACGGAAACTTGTGTTCACTGTAATAATTGTACCACAGTTTTGGTGTCAGACTTCCAGCTCTATATGGTTTGTGCAAGATCTCTCTGGGATCTTGCACAGGTACATAAGTGCCGGACCTGTTTTTAAATATCTCCACATCACAACCAACCCCCATTTCTCACTTCACTTCTTTCTGCCTCAGGGCCTATCCTGAGGCCTTCTGCTGTCACCATGGAGACCGCTGGGGCACTCAATAGCAGAGTGTCATCTGAAGGTTATATTTGTCCCCATTTCCTTCTCTCCATTTTCTCTTTTTGATTTATACCACCTGGCTTTACTGCCATCAGTCTCTGTTTTATTATTGATCATAACCTTAGCTTTGTTAGAAATTTTGAGCTTGATTCGGGAACATGTTTTTAGATTCGCTTTTGATTTAAACGGGTTTCTGGAATCCCACATTGATCTCGCATCAGGATTATAACAAAATAGTTTCTGACATGTGTTATACAAGCTGTGCAAACATTGCCGACGGTGAGTGATGAATACCATCTTGTTAGGTTATGTTAAACCACAGGATTAAAGTGCCAGTTTGACAGCTGTCTGTCTGTGTTACATGGCAATGTTTCTCCTTGGCTCCTGGGCTTATTAAAAACTCTGAGTATGTGCTTCTGGGATTTAGTCAAGCTGTGCAAACAGTTTGTCTCCCGTGCAAATTCAAATAAGACGTAGCAGTCGTTTTTATCATTGATTCAGCTGCAGCATAGAGGGCCGAATGTGTACCGACACTCAGTGCTGAAAAGCGGCCGTATCTCTTCCTTTGACTTCCCCCCTCAGTACCAATGTGCCACATCTCCGTTTATTGTGGGGAACTGACCGGTCTACGCTCTCTCTCGCTCCGTCAGAGCTGCAGCGTGGCCCAGGGAGTCGGCAGCCCAAGGGCGGGGTCCAGCTCTACGACACCCCATATGAGGAGAGGGGACGCGGACGAGTCCTGCATGCTGACGAGGGGCGGGAGAGCCGGATGCCCCAGGACGATGAGCGGCCGGCGGATGAATATGACCAGCCCTGGGAGTGGAAGAAGGACCATATCTCCAAGGCCTTTGCCGGTAATAATTACCCCGCCGTCTTAACCAAATGTTTACCATCTGTTGCGTTATCTGTTTGAACGTCTGGCATTGCACTCAGGAGTTAAGATGCTGTGTTTTGGCTCGCATTACAATTCCTATTGTTACTGTCCTGGCCACCAGCTTTTGTGGCACACAAGGATTGTATAATAGTTGCAAATTTGTATTCAGAAAATTTCTGTTGAAAACATGGTCTGTGTCGGTTATTCAAGATTATAGCCCATCTGATTATTACCAAACAGGCTTGGGGGTTTCAGTTCCTGTGATTTGGTGTAAGTAACAGCAGAGGGAACAGAATTGGTGGCAGTAGCCAAAGAAAGAGGAGTCCTGCTGGGATATTGCCTTCATTCAGGGGGGGGCTGTTATTCTGACTTTATTCTGCTCATTTCCTTCGCGATAGCTTCATCTCTCCCATCGCTGCTGAAAGTGGCACTTACCGACACGCACACTCGCACTCACACACCCGCACAGTACGCCAGCGTGTAATCATTATTAACACACTGCTTAGCACCGTCTGTAGTGGAGATTATCACCATCTGCTTTTGGTGTGTGCACAGTCAGGTGTGCGCACAGGCTGAAAATACCCGCCCAGTCTCTGTGTGGGTTAGGACTCTTTTCCAAAAAAAATGCAAGCCTTCCTTATTATTTTTAAAATTCGTTACATTGCTGTGACGTTAATGGAATTGTACATCGATGGCACACATGACGCAATCCACACAAAGATGGAAGGGGACAGTTTTAATTGTTACACCCCGAAAACTGTCAGTACCACATTAATTGCGTCCATCGTTGGCTCACTCAATCCGCTGAATGCTTGCCTCGAGTAATTGACAATAGTTATGCCTTAAACGGTTCCTACCTGTGCAGACCCATCTGACGTGTCCAGGGAAAGGTGCCATGGTGTGTGAGTGTCTATGAGAGTGACGGCTCCTGCCTGCCTGCTGTTACCGTAAGGCTTCTGACGCTTCGCTGCGAGCGCCTCTCCCAGCTGTCTCTGGCTCTAATCAAAGGACATGTCCCCTGCCACTGTGTGTCCCCCGGGTGTAGAGGGAGGGAGGGAGTGGGGCGTGGGGGGTAAACAGCCACCAAAATGGGGTGATGATCACAGAGAACGGTGGAGCCGCACTCCTCGACTCCAGAGTTTGAGATTGGAAAGGTGCCCAAGCGATTTTTTGCTAACGGCTAAAGACAAGAAATGCATATTAATTAGAATGAATTAGGCAAGCTATGGGTCTTAACGCTCAATAGCACAGCAGAGGGCATTTCTGCTCCAGCTCCCTGGCACTGTAGCAGTGTAAGTGTCGGACTCATCTCATGTATTCACCAGGGAAATAAGATGGAGACCGCGTACGTTTAACGCTGGGTTGGGCTGTTAATTGCCACATTAGTATGGAACAGATTGTCTATTCGGTGATATTTGATGTTTGTGTTTATTGGGGGAGGTGAAGTTTATTTAAAATAACGCCTTCCTGAGAAGCGTGAAGATGGATCTGTTTTGCAGTAGGTTCCATTTTTACTTTTTAAAGTCTAATTTGTTGATGTCTGCAGCAGTGGGATTTGTACTAATACATTTCCGGTACCACTGAGGAAATATGCATAAGAAACGTCTGTAATTTGCCACTATTTTAACACAATTTGCCATGCCACTTCTCTGTTGCCGGAAGATTAAAAAAATAAGTGCCTATGCTCATTTTTTTTTCTTGTACACAGTATTAATGTCATAGCTGAAACTGACATGATATTAATTATAAATAATATCATTAATATATCATTTATAACTTAAAGTATTATCCCTTGTATTACGTGACTCAGTAGCGGTGGAGGGTAATTGAAGTAGTGGGGGGCAAGGGAGGGTGCCCTTTGTTACCGCTGTGAGGGCTGACAGGCGTAGGAGGATGTAGTTGATGTCGTGGGTGAGTTACAAAAGGTCATTTCAAGGCTTAGTGGGGCGCAGCCCGTGTTCCCAGCCAAAGGCCAGCAGGTGCCACCGTGAACGTTGTGTTGGCGTACGCACCAAAACTCACTGAAGCTAAAGAATATCGGCACCGAGACCAAGGTTCACCGTGGAAGGCTTTGTGACGCATATGCGTGCAGTTTTCCAGTTTCCGTGTGTGTGCGCGCGCTTGTTTGGCGCAGAGCGGGTACAGACTCTCATTTTCGATGCATATTTCACAAGGCTTTGATTTTTGACAGGCCCGTCTCACAGATTTGATTGCCTTGCCATCGAAAAACCCCCGAGCAACTTCTGGCAAACCTCTGCGCGCCCAGTGACAGGAACTTTCTCCATTAAAGCATGGGGCCTCCTTTTATCATTTCCTAATGCACATGCTCTCCCTCCCCCCGGGTTGCACTTTCCCCATGATCTCACCACCGCCGTCCTCTAAATTACTCTTTCCTGAGCGTAACCTGGAAGAGCGTGGCTCTGAAGGGAGATATGTCATGTGTTTCAACACGATTTCTGCTAGGCGGTTGGTTTCCAGATGGGGCAATTGTGTGGTGCCACGCATCAATAATTCACAATGAGAGAGAACAAGTGCTGGACTGCGTCTGCTCAACAATTAACCAGGGACTGCTTGGGGTGCGTGTACCGCCTGTTTATTTCTTAAATAGCCATTCAGCCAGCTTTGATGTCTTGTACCTAAGGGGCTGAGGATTTGCTAGCTCATAGAAATACTGGACCCCCCCTTCCTTTTTCTCTCAGTCTCTGTTGAGCACCATGTACATTGTCAGTGGTCATGTTTGTCACAACAGTGATGCGATTAACAGTGCATATTTGCGGGGTTTTTTCCCCCTCTGAGGCTGTAATAAATCAATTGCCTTCCATAAACAAAGAAAGCTGGAATGCAGCTGGATGCACCTCCTTTATCCTCGGACTGAGCATGTTTCTGCAGAAATGCAGCTGATCCCCTATGTTCCTGTTGTTGCTGTCTTAGGAAAGCTCTGCCCACTTCTCTTTCCCGGGGTTCAATTTTTACGGCAGAAAATTGCTCTCTCCCACATCATGTCATTGCTTGCTTTTTCTCCTTTCCCACCTATCCTGCGCCTTCGTCCATCCCCCATCACCCCTCGGGGGAAGAAAAGGTGACCTCATACCCCACTGTACCCCCCACTTCTCCCGTTTGCTCGCTGTGCCGGCATTCACTGTTAACAAGATTCACTGAATTACAGCCAGAAACTGTCGCCATCCAATGATTCAGTTCACATGTTCCCCTGAAGCACCTGCTACTCATGGCCTCCAGCCATCAGTTGCTAAGAATACGTTTAGGTTTTTTTTTTTTTTTGTCAAGACTCTATTCTAGCTCGCAAACAAATGATCTTTTTGATGAGAACTCGCACACGGCACCTTTTTACAGTCCCACCGTTAAAGCAGCAGCTTAAAACCCTGCTTGCATGTTTGTGTTCTCTAGTCTGGTTTTTAGCTTTTTTCAGATGATTTTGTCTCACTAATATGATTCTCTTTCTTGGTGTAGTGCAGTTTGACAGTGCAGAGTGGGAGCGTTCGTTGCCCCAGACGGAGCGCCTGCGGCCGTCCAAGCCCAGCCCTTTGGCAGTGGGCACTAGCAAGGTTCGCAAGCCCACTGATCCTTACCTTCTTCTGGGGGAGAGAGTCGACCCAACCCTGCCTCTGGAAAAGCAGGTGTAAGTGTCACCTTAATTAATTCTGCTTGCTTCGGATCCTTATTATTCCATCATTTGTTCTGTAAAACGTTGTAATTTTTAATGTCACTGAGAGATATCCTGAACAGTACTGAGAGTTTGTATCCTTACGGTACAAACTTCCACAACATGTGCTTTAGAGATGAATCTAATTGCAATCGTTTCCCTAGCTTTGCAATCTCGCCTGCTCTGTTGTAAAGGACTCCTTCCAACCCCCTCCGTGTGCTGCAGGTGGTATCACGGAGCTCTGACCCGTTCGGATGCAGAGGCTCTGCTGACTTTGTGTAAGGAGTGCAGCTACCTGGTGAGGAACAGCCAGACCAGCCACTCAGACTATTCCCTCTCTCTCAGGTATCCACACACCCTCCATTCATGTGCCTTTGTCTTAACTTCCCTTACTGTTACAGTGTTATATTAGCAAGCTGGACACAATGCTTTCCTTTAATTACCATCCTGATCCATCACCATTAGCCCCCGCTGCCTGCTCATGGCCCACTTCCTGTCGGGTCTCTGATGCTAATCGAGCAGATAAAGCGCTCTGTAGTTCACGCGGATCTCCCACTTGCGCGCCATTAATGAATATTAATGTCTTTCTGAAGACCACACACACTGACACGCGCTCGCAAGCGGCCTCTCAGCCAGATGTTCACCGTGCACTTATGAATTAATACCCCTTCATTATCATCAGCGCTTTTGTGATGAGACCAGTTGCTATTCCTCAGGCATTCTTGCGACACACCCCCAAGAGCTGCGACACGTTGTTTTATCTTTCTCAAAGGGCTGAAACGCATGTGAAATTTTGTTAATGAGAAATGTTAGCAACTGCTGAGGAAGGAAAAAAAAAAGATTAGCTCTAAGCTTGGAGAAGGAGGGGCCTGCTTACTCCAGCACGCTGACCTATGCAAACATAAGATTTTTTTTTCCCCCTTTTTACTACAATCTTTGTCAAGAAGAATTTCCGATGCCTACGTATGTAACCATTTAAATGGAACTCTTTTGTTTTCGAACAAAAGATGGGGAAACATTTTGACCAGTCATTTGTCAGTGAATGAGTTTGTTTGTTACAGCGGATTTACTATATTTCACACAATGTGTATTCTGCTCACTGAGAACTGTCTCTAGCCAGCCAATTAGAGTGCTCTTCTCTCCCTCGGTTTCTATAATTAGATCAACAGCATGGTAGGCTAAGTTCTCTTAAAGGGGAATTCTATATCACTGTCATGTGCGCCGTCTCTGGATCCGCATATGCTTTTCCTCTTTTTGTGCTCTCCCTGATTCTTCCTCATTTTCCAGTGTTCCCTCTTTCTGTTCTTCCACTCCCCTTTTACTTGTTTTAAAGAGTCGCCATGCCGCATTCTGTTGATCTATGAAGCGATACATAGGGTCCGTGACAATGATTTAAACTATGTTTTTCTCCATTACTTTATTTCACCCCTTTGTTCTCCAAGTACTTCTACAGGGTCCTTTCTTTTAGGCCGCTGTCCTCCCAGTTTGAGAGCCTGCATTTATCTTGCTGTTTTCTGCTTAATGCTTAATTCTTTCTGCAAATTATGTGTATGTGTTTAATTTTTCAGCCAATACCTCACGCCTCAGTCCTGAACCCCCCCAGGAACTGTTGTTTGGATGCTCATGTTGTATTATTGATACTTAGATTACTTTTGTTGTTTACTTGTTTTGATGTTTAGGCATAGCTTATAACTGGTAGATTTTCTGTTATTTAAGCATGTTTATTGGTTTATCGATATGTTATCTCTTTGCAGCATTAGTCTTATACCTTATATATCTCAGTCATTGTCAATAGAGCAAGATAGCTTAGTTTTGTAATGCACTTTAACCCTAAAACACTAAAGCTACAGCACTTTTGTACGTCGCTCTGGATAAGAGTGTCTGCTAAATGCCAAAAATGTAAGTACTGAGGATATTCAGGGCTTTCGTCCACGCTAGCTTGATCTGTACCTGTAAAGGCCTGACCTGAGTTTGATTTAGTCTTGCTGTGATAAATGTACCAAGAGTACATTGGTACAATAGAGTGTTTTATGTGTCTGTCTTTCAGGAGCTGCCAGGGATTTATGCACATGAAGTTTGTGCTGTCCAAGGAAGGGAAGTACATCTTGGGTCAGAACAGTCCGCCCTTTGATACCATCCCGGAGGTCATCCACTACTACACCATGCACAAGCTGCCTATCCGAGGGGCGGAGCACATGTCCTTGCTGTTCCCTGTGCTAGTACAGACTCTCTGATTGGCCAAGGTCTTTGATTTCTTTGGAGGTTTCTCGTGTCCAACTATGAGACAAGAGCTCGCCAACCTTCATGAGGGCCCTGAGCAGATGGGGGCTCGTCATTGTTCCAACCGTAGCTATTAGCTAGTTCCCTCCCAGCTTCCCTGGTTTTTCTGTCAGGGGTTTTATCTGTTTGGAGTTATATTTGGAGACTGAATTCATTCTCAAATAAGAGAACATTGGACTTTGGAGTTCTTACACGACACCTGTTCTGTTCCTCTGCCTGTATCTTTTCTGGCTCAGTAATAAGATATTGAGCTCCTAGCATTTGATGGGTCTCAATGGGAATCTTACTTTTGTTCACACAAACAGAATTACAGCTTAATAAGCTGTTAAACTGGATAATTGTGTTTTTCCTGTGTGCCATAACATTTTCTGGTTTTCAACGACCAAATTACTGATTTATCAACCATGGTTTATTAATCCAGTCTCTCTCCATGGGCTGGAGTAAAACCTTGTTTTCTCCCTGTGTATTACAGGAAAGGAATGTGATGAACTATTGTTTTAATGGGACTACTGGGAGACGAGCCGGTTTCACACGTGACCTGTTGGACTGGACCCTGACACGGCCTGGTGGCTGTACTCTGTATTGTAATATTGCTATGTGTTCAGAAGACCTTAGGTCAAAGCTGAAGATATTTTGTCAAGCATAGCCTTATTATCCTAATTCAAAAGACTTTGTGTGTTTTACGCTAAATATTAATGCTATTAATATTATTGTCATTATTTATGATAGCAATAATGGTATTGATAGTTCTAAGTTATTTGGTGGTTTACGTAAATTTGTACTAAGAAAATAAAATTAGCTTCGTAAAGGAAATTGTCTTATTTAAGTTCCTTATTGATGTTATTACTCTGACGGTAACAAATTGAGTAGCATTTACTGGTCCTCAGAAATCTTATTGTCTTATTGAAATCTATCAGAAGAGAAGTGTTACATAGCATGCACACTGGCTGTAAGGACAAGACACCCAGAAGGACAGCCAGGGGCAAAAACAGACCGACAGCTCTACTGGCCCCAAACGGAAACCACACAATAGACCGGGACACAAAAGATGTGCCTCGTCAAGAGCAGGTCCTTGTTCCTCCTCTTGCAGTGGCTGTTCTGGATGGAGGGTAATGAAGTGGGGAAAGGAGGGGTCGGTCGTTTGGGTCCTGCTGTGGAGGAACCGACTGGGATTGCTTTCATTAGAGAGCCAAATGAAAAGGCTGCAGCTGATTACCGGTATGACAGGCGGCGAGAAGTGCCACATCAGTCTCCTTTTACAACGTGCCTATGTTGCCGACGGCGAGAAGCGGGGAGGGTGTCGCTGTATTTATGTGCATTGTAGATTGCTGTCTACAGGAGGGAATGTATGTTTAATGTCCGATCACATTCATGTCGTTATAAAGCTGGAAGAAATGAGACACTGCAGCAGTTTTTATGTCCCATGAAAAATGGCAACGATGCTGCCCGGTTTCTGAGCTTTTGTGTCCAGCAGTCTTTTCAGGATGTGGGCCGAGCACACACCTGTCATGTTCATAGTGATTAAATGCATGTGCGCACACACCCACCGGCCCAGGAGAGGAGAGCAGGAGCAGAACGTGTTACAGCTTGGCAGCTTGGCGTGTTACCTTCGGATGTGCTGACATCGTGAAAGCTGTTGGAAATGCTTCTGTCTGGGCATACATGTTGCCCAGGGAGGGCAGATGAGAGAAATTGCTGGAATGGCCAAGGCCATTAATATGTAATTGCTTTTTGGAGGGCTGGGGGAGGGAGAACAGTACAGACCCTGAAATAATTTGAACCTGAATTCTCCCTCACCCTGCTGGTTAAGACTGGCATTACAGACCTTACCCCTGCTTAAGCTCAAATGACAGCCGTCCCAGTCCTTGCGTACCCAGGCTGTTTTCTGTTGTTAACACCACGATAAGTCCCTGTGTTGATCAAAGCGATGGACTTGGAAAAGATGGATGTTCTTATCATGCTTTAATATATTTCACTATTAAACAATTTGTCATAAGTGGCTATTATGTATAATGTGACTGGGCATTATTGGGGAGAAGAGGGTTAGAATTCAAGACGTGTGAATGTACCGTTTCCTTCTGTTTGTGACCCTTGACCTTTCATCTTCTCCCCCCTCATCGATAAAGCCTCAACCCACCAAAAATTAATAAATGCCTGTTCCTACTATTGTTACCGACATGATGTTCTGGGTACATTTTTTTTTTTTTTTACATTGAACTGGGGGGCCAGAGCATGTGGGATGTGGGAGATGATGAATTGGCCCCCCAGGTTGAATCAAATCAAGAGCCCTGATGTTGTCACAGTGATGTCACCCTCAACATGCTATGACCTCCCCTTTAGGTTCTCTAATAGCATGCGCCTTGACCTCTGATCTGATTATACTGAGCTATAACAATAGTCCGACTGGTGTTGTCCAGATGGCTTCTTTGTGTGTGGGATGATTGGGGTATCAGCCAGGTGCATTGCCGATGAGTCTCAAAGAGACTGGTGTGACATTTGTGTTAAAGTTATTGTCTGTGGTCCGCTTGGTTGAAAAGCATTTAAGTAACCTGCTGAGAAGTTAGTAGTCCAGATATTAACGAAGTCCTGCCAGGTTTGATCTGCTGAAGCTTAGGGGCCATTACCGCCATTAAAGTGATGTCTGACAGTACTATACTATTCCATATATTGGAAGACTTTTGTTTTTACCGTTATCAGTTGTAGAGGGTTAAGGAGTAGAAGATGATGGTCTTTAGTGAGACAGCACGTAACATGTTATTAATTATTTAAAAATATATTTTTATATAGCATGACTAGTGGAACTGTATTCCATCTTCGTATTTACTGGTTTTATTTTTACTATTATTTTTCGGTAACCCAAAACATGGAATTAATGAAACAGACATTGGTTATGCTATGTATTTAATATTTATTGGTTATACATACAAAACCTATTTTACTTTTACATATATGAAGGGCTTGGAGACTATGATTAATCTCTTTTTCGAGAAACAGAAAATTTGACCTTTAAAACAGACATGACTATCTCTTCAGCTTGGATGATCATTTCCTTCCTGTCTTTGTCCTCCTAGCTGAAGAAAGGTGAAAAACAGCCGTTAGGTCAGGTTGTCTAGTATGAAATGTCATTCTGTCAGTAATAATTAGAAATTTAAATGACTAAAATGTCACCTGCCGAAACTTAAACCAGTACCGTTCTAGTAGCTGCTTATTTATATTAAGAGGAGTTTGTCAACGACTAATCATCAATAAATATGCACACGTAACTTATTATATTGGAATAGTAGCAGTCGACAGTTGGCTAATAGACCGGCCTGGAATAATACTGTCTAAATAGCGATGTATAATAGAAATATATAAATTCTTCCCGTTTGCTCATATCGTTCTACCTTGTAGTAATTTAGAAAAATTGCAAGGGAAACTCGTTTGTTATATTATATAGGCTTATTCATGTTCAATCCTAACACTTATTTGAAAGCAAACATTTTTACACTGTTTTCGAGCTAACTCGACCAAAAAAGCAGACTAATAATCTACCGTTAACCGATAAAAATGGCTTCATATAACGTTACGTTTTCAGTCTTTACTCACGTTTTGTACGACTATAGGAACCTTCAGATTGAATGAATTCATACCTAACAATTAATCAGTGGATTTGATTATTGAAATATAGGAGGCTACTAGATCACTAGTTTATAATACCACTAATAACCTTTTCATAATTATCTTAATTATTCTCGTAGCGGTGAGATTTCTATGTCTTTGTATTGTAGCCTAATTAAGTCGCCGAGGCTTGCCGATATCGACATTTGAATCTAAGGATATTTTTGTTAATCCAGTAAAACAGGTATGTCTTATTGCTATTATTACCTAATTCATCTTAATGTATTCAAAGGGCATGTCTACACAGCAACTTCGAGGCAAATTATTAAAGCATGACCGATAGTTAAAATATACATCATAATTTAATGCACTTTCCGATCGTGGTTTTAGACTGACGGGTCACATTTACAAGTCATTTCTGTGCCTTTAGTTTAGCTTCCACCATTTGAAAACAATCAAGCACTCGGTTTTGTTTACGGTTTTAACTTTTCTTTGCGTACTAATGTTAAATTAACCATCTGATATGTTAAAGCTGCCGAGTAGCTCAATAAAAAAGCAAATGCAACAAAACTTTGCAGAAACATGCGGTCAAAAATATTTGTGACCTATAAACAAATGTTGTCCTTATACTGTCAGTCCTCAAACTGCTCACAGTTTAGGCACCGTATGCCACTAGGCTGATAGTACCAGTCACTAACACCTTGCAAAATGTCTTAATCTGTGGTGTATGATGTGTGCCAGTTCTAAAGGGTATGGCACACAAAGTCAAACCTGCCAGTTACGGCTCACATTGTATAAAAACTTATCAAACCAGAACTTTGTCATTAAGTCTCTTAGGGAGTAGTTTGGGGTCTGTGCAGACTTTTGGCTCAAATGGGCTCTTATTCATTCTTCTTAAACAGAAAGCAAGCAATTGGTCATTAGGGAAACCCCTTAATGATAGTAATCCCTTTTGTTGGTACCATGTTTAATTACTGTGTTTAGGGAGGCAACAATCGTACTCAATACTCAGTACTGTTGAGTTTTTCTAAAAAAATAATATATGTAATTTTAGACATACAGTATTGAATTAAAACACACACATACACACACACACATATATATATATAGATAGATAGATTTATGATATTCTTTATATTCTCACAATATCAATAATAAAGCAAGCTGTGTCTGAAAATGGAGCCCTTCAGGAACAGAGACTTTTGAGTGGGCAATGCTGTTTAAACCATTACATTTTTGAATGTATGGTGTAAGTACATGAAAGCCTGTAAAGCAGATGGAGTATTAAGTGCATATTTATTGGATGTCACTTCTATAAACTGCCTAGGGAGGGAAGTGCCCCGGTCTTTACCAAGACGGCAGAGAAGAAGTCAGCCGGACTAGGTGGGTGCGAGGGCATTGAAGAAGAAGAATTTAGGCGTTGGAGATTGGTGCTTATTGATGTTGATGCTTTTCCCTTAATTTGTGAGGATCTTGCTCCGCCCTCGATCCCCCTACCCCCACCCCCAAGGTTGGACTTGCTGTTCTCGGCCGTAGGACTGGCTGTGCCCTGGTGGGAGGGTGCTGCGTTGGGAGGAGGGGGGTCAAGGTGTTGCTGACAGCAGCACAACAGGCGGAAGAAGGCGACTCTCATCTCCCTGCTGGAGAGGGTGTAGATGAGGGGGTTCAGGGCCGAGTTGAGCACGGCCAGGGCGATGAACCAGTCCACCTGGTAGAGCAGGGGGCACCGAGCGGGGCTGCAGCCCACGTCCAGCAGCAGCAGCAGGAAGAGAGGCGCCCAGCACACCACGAACACACCCAGCACGATGACAACGGTGCGCAGCAGGGCCAGCGAGCGCTCGGACGGGCGGCGCACGCGCTTCCCGCTGGACGTCACCAGCCGATAGATGCGGATGTAGAGAACAACGATGGCCGCCAGCAGGGCGGTGAAGACACTCATGCAGAAGGCCACGTAGCTCTTGTGGTAGAGTGACAGCACGGTGGAGCAGGAGGACAGGTGGCCCAGGCAGTTCCAGCCCAGGCTGGGCAGGGCGCTGAGCAGCACGGACACGGCCCAGCAGGCTCCCAGCAGCCCCAGTAGCCGGCCTCGCCCCGCCGCCTCGCAGGGCCGCAGGCGCACCATGGTCATGTGACGCTCGATGCCGATGGCCAGGAGGCTGAAAGTGGAGGCGCTGAGGGCCACGAACATGCTGCCCTCCCGGGCCAGCCACTGGAAGGGCGTAAGAAAGAAAGTGCGGCGCCCCGAGGTGAAGATGTTGACCGCGTAGGCCACGCCGGCCAGCAGGTCCGACAGCGCCAGGTTGGCGATGAGCAGATACATGCGGCTGTGGAAGCGCTTGTTCCTCCACAGGGCCAGCAGCACAGTGATGTTCTCCAGCACGATCAGCACGCAGATCAGCAGCAGCACCGCCGTTTTACTGGCCCCACCGCTCCGTGGACGGCCCCACTTCCCTGAGTGGTTGTAGTGGGCGACAATCACCAGGTTCATGCCTTCCTCCAGCACCTGGGCCTCCATCTCGCCTGATCCACTGGTTTCATACACCAGAGGGTGCTGCAGGATGGGACACAGATATTGGCCCAACTATCTGGTCCAAAGCCAATGACATCATCAGGAAGACTAGAATCAGCCAGGAAAAATAAATTAAAAGCACATATATAATTATACAATGGATGTTGAGGTTCCCTTTAGAGTTTTCAAGCCTCAGCCCTCTGTATGACATCATTCCCGAGTTCAAATGGTCATGCCTAAAACATGGTCTTTTAACATGTAATGGAAGTAAAACAGCCAGTTTGTTCTGAACCAGTACATCAGTTCGTTATTTCCTTTAACCGTCAAACAGAAATGTACAGGGTAATGCAAATTAAGTGAATTTAAATTAAATTTAAGGATCCTTTTAAACAAGACAGTCAGAGGCATTTTAAATCTTCAAAAACTTTTTGTGAACTAGTATTTTTTTCTCCATATTTGTCAATCCCAATTTGAATAGTACTGTTGTTGTTTGATTTGTACGTAAGTTACCTTTTGGAAAATGTACTTATTTTAGAAAGTTAAACATTAAAGCTTATATGAAAATAAATACACATGGTTTTGTGACAATACAATCATGAATGGCTGTAGAACGTGTGAAAGGCCTAATTTTCTGTCATGATAGACCAAGGTGATTTATTTAATATTTGTGTGCCAACATCAGAAACAGAATAAATAATTTTAAACCTAAATTTAAACTCTGTGGTATTGATTTTTTTTTTAATTAGAAAAATACTGAAAAAAAGAATAATTCTGGGTTGTTATTTGGACAAAAAATTATAGACAATATGTATAATTCCATGGCATGAGATAAGTATACTGAATTAATTATACTATGATCTTAAATGGAAAAGGTTCCTGTGACATGCAACATTTTAGCTTTCATAATCCCTAGATTACTTCATAGTTAACCGATGGAGTGTTACTTACCTCAATGAAGATTTTGCCTTTTCAATTGAGCAAGCCAAAAAAAAAAAAAACATGCACGGCCCCTATGCTCTGGCCACACAGGCTGACAATGCCGGACTGGGACAGATCACCAGCTGGCTGTCAGTGTCCGAAAATCTTTATCTTCATCTCTGCCTCCCTCTTTTCGCACTTTTGTATTTGTCTTCGCTTTCCCACACTAATGGATCGCCTGTTCCTCCAACGGAAAGGTGTGGTGCTCTAACTTCTTTCCTTTGTAACAGACTCTCCCAAACTTTTGTGGGCTTTCATGCCATAACTACTCCACGATCCAGCTCTGCCCTCTCAACCTGGGAATAGGCGGGCACTCCCCGGGCTCCAAATTTGCATTAGCCAATCATCAGCAAAGACCCTGGCTGAAGGGAGGCGTATTCCAGAGTAGCCTAGTCCAAAGTTATGTTGGCGGTGTCTGGGGACCATATGATGATGTCATTTTTGTTCTGATAATGAATTACCACAGATTATTTTTGGAAAAAGTCGGATAAGTACATGCACATTTTAAACCACTGTGTGATTAGGTGAGAACTAGATGGTATTAAACGGTTTCACTTCAAGAGTTTTTACAATAAAACTGTACAATTTGTTTTGAACAACTATTTTAATACCTACGGACCCAATGTGTTTTGTTTTTCTTTGATGAGGTGTGTTTTTTAAGCGACTTTGATGGGAAATGACTGGGTATATACAGTAGCATTTGCACGTCCATTTGCATGTGTCATTGAATGACTCGACAGGTTTGTCATGTTGCGACTTGTCCTTGAGCCCTGCGTACGGTCTTTATCACAGTTTATCTGCTTTAAATATCCTACTACTGCAGAGAGGATTGTATGGCTTGCGTTTGGGCATAAACCCTGTTAAGTCTCCCCATTTTAATAAATGAATTGCTTTGACTGCTACACATGTGCATTACCTTATATTCACCCTTTATTTGATGAGTCAAAGGGTGTTTCCCCCTGGGTGTTTTATATGTTCTCTCTCTGTTGGTGAGATCCTCTCCACTGTGCACATCTGGGATGGACAAGGACCACACAGGCTGGTTCACTTATTTAAAGATGTGAGGACGTTCCCTTCACTGTAGCAGATCATGACATGTGTATTTATTCTGTTCCGATCGGACTCAATGCCTGGAACGGGAGATCGAGTTTGACTCTGGAGCATGGGTGCTAGAGGCAGCAGCTGAGCCGGCCCCAGCTTTTGACCCAGGCATGTGTTTACGGCGCAGACTGCCAGTTCCTACTGTATTCCCACAGGGGCCATTTAATGAGCGGCCACTGGGCTTTACGATGACAACAAGAGCCCAGAGAAAATAAACGACCCGGGCCACCGCTCTCCATCTTACTGCGCCCTTGGAATCTGTGAGGGCTGGCCTCCTTTCCACATCGTCTACAGGCTTCTGATTGAGGGGCCCCTAATGCAGAGTGGGGGGAGAATGTGACTGGAATGTTTTCTCGCTGGGCTCCCGTCATGTGCGAGAACTAACAGACGCACGACTCACATACGGGCATGGACCCCATCTGATGGCGCTGGGTTATCTCCGCCTTGGCGAGAAGTGGTTAATAGCCAGGGCAAACCGAAAGGCGTCTGTCACTGTCATCATCGCCGCGCCGGGCTTGTTTGCAAGCAGTGAGAACGGAAGGGGGTCGGCGAGATTAATGGGGCGACTGAAGGAAGACAGACCCAAAACTGTCCTGTCTGGCCAGAGTGGCCTTTTGTAGGGCAGGTACGTTGAAGAGGAATTGCCTTGTCCTAACCGGATTATATCGAGTGAACTGGCGATCAACACGTGGTACCTCAGTAACCAGAGCATGTCGGCTACTTCCAGGGAAACCTACATTTAAAACAAACTGCTTTTTAATCCCCCTGCTATCTGTATGACTGAGCAGGTGCACTTCTGTTGGTTTTAAAGGGCATGCAGTCAGGCTGTCTACGTTACCTGTTGATTATTGAAATGGTTCTCCATCATTCTTAACCGTGATATCTTGCCCGAGAGCCCTCTCTACTGTGAGTGTGACACAACAAAGCCTAGATTGGCTGAAATGCATGGTTTTCACAAATTACTTATCAGACCAGTGGAGTGCAGGTGACGTGGCATGTGATGAAGAAGAGATTACCATGAAGAGCTGTACTTTTTTGGTGTCCTGCGCAGCATGTGGCTAAATAAAGCGGCCTCTGATAAGATTGTAAAGGCTCATGGGCTGTATCCACTAAGAAATTGTCTAATTGTCTAACGTTTTAATGATCAGTCAACTGAGCTCTTTAGCACCCAAACCAAAACTGGATCGCTATCAAGACATATCCTTGGAGTACGGGATAATTCTCAACTACATTAACCCCATTTCAATCATACAAACAATGATACACTCAATGATAATTGAAAAAAGTGTTTGGTTAAACAATGCAAACAATGAACGATGGATTGAGATCAGGATTTGACACAAACTCAAACCTCAGCATTCACAAGGCTCGGGGTGACAAGAGCTAAATCCAGATTAGAGTTGTTTAGCTAATCCTGAAGCACCAACACCCTTTATCGTTAAGCACCCTCAGGACAGCCGTGTTTGCAAACATTGACGACTGGAGCTGGTTGGTTTAATCTTATTACAACTAAAGTTAAATCTACAAAATAAAGAAAACAATTGTGTTCTAAAATAACTTCACCTTTGAATTATTTTAGAGACAAAAGATTACGTGAAAGGGCAGGTTTGTAACAAAGCTTTATTTCCAAATGTTCACCCAACGTTGCCCCTGATCCTCTTATTTTTGGTTATTGTCATTAAATCCACTAGTTGAATTCCGTCTTGTGTTTTATTGCCTATTGTGACAGAGCGTTTTTAGCGTTTTAGAGGAATAGTTGGATGAATGAAGACAACATTAAAAAACACACAAATTAGAATTTTGAAGTGTCCTTACAGATTCTACCATTTTTACACAGCAGAGTTAGTTGCAGACATTTTGCAGCACAGGCCTCAGTCACTTAAATAGCCCAGCCCTGTCATTATGCCTGATTGACTAAGCAGTGCTTGGCTGATTACCAGGAACGAGAAATTGCACAGTCCAGATCCTTGTGTGTGACTGGGGATATTGGCTTGTGTGTGATTTATGGTTCAGTAATACTGAATTTAGACCAGTTCAGCAGGCATTTGACATGATTAGACTGGTACCAACAAAAAAAAAATTACCTGACTCTGTGGGATTTTACGCTCTGAAATTACTATAAAAACCTTCGATGTTTTATAGAATGTTGTTTGATAAAGTGTAGCAATAGAAGGCCTGTGCTCCTTTAATCTTTTGCAGAGACAAAAAAAACAACAAGAGGCACCCAAGTTAAGCATCTCAGCATGCTGAACTTTGTCCCCTCAAAACAAGTTAATGGCCCTCCACTTTCCGGAGAGATTAATTCTGCCTGTCTACATGTCTGCACTGCTGCTCTAATAAGGCTGTATGAGCTGGGGTCGGAATGTCCAAGAATGCTGGGTGCCCCTGGGGACCCGGTGGGCTCTTGAAGTGTTTCCATGTGGCAGGGCAACGTTCTCATGTCCCCAAGACCCCATGCTCATCTGATGGTCGGGGAGAATTCCAGGAGCTGTCTTAACCACTCATAGAAACAGTCACACGTACTCCTGCTTTCTCCTCTTCAGGTTCCCACCATTAATCTGTTGGGTGTCCTGTGTCTCCATACGAAAGTTTTGTCCACAACACTACGTTATGGTGTCTATGAGCCAATAAACAAGTAAAGCTTATTTGCGAACAGTCTCATTGACCATGTAAGGTATCGATTCCTCTGAATTCTTTCACTGAAGACACTGGGATAGAGGTGCTGTATGCCAAACATGACTTGCAGAAGGCTGAAATGTCACAAATTTTTCAGTCAGTGACACAAATAACAAATGTTAACAGTTTGCACCCAGGGGTGTGATGATTGTACTAAAACTAATCACAATGGGCTGATGCTATAACTCCTGTTGTGACACATCCTGGTCCCTCCACAGCTACCATGTTTTCTGTAGTCATTGATTGGTTTTAAAGTAATGTAGGGTTTTATATCACGGCATATTCAGACATGCATCTTTCTGAAGTATAATTATTAAATTCCAGATTAAATTCCACGTATTGCGTAACACACTCTTTGTTTATAAGAGTGGAAAATTCCCCATGGCATTTGGTTAAAAAGGTATGGGATAGTTATGGCCAATGGAGCACAGATTGAAGAACACGTGCTGGGCAGTGATGCTCCGTTCACTTGAATCTCCACCCGTGCCTGCAGGTCAGCACCGGTAGGCTGGGCTCACTGTAGAGACTCGGACCTCCTGAGACGTCTGCCCTCCGGGGGGGCTGAGGAGAAAAGGGCACTGCTCCCAGGTGCAGGTGGGTGGGCAGACGATGTGGGGACGCTCGGACTCCGGGGGAATGTGGTGTGAAAATAAACGGGCCCGGCGGGGGAACAACGTGCTCTCAGAGCCTGGCCCGGACGGGATGTTCCCCCCTGTGTAAACAGCGGCATTGTCTCTGGCTGAGCTCACCCCCATGCCTGCGTACCGGCTCAACCCTGTAGCCAGGTCTCCACACGCACTTCACAGACCTGCCCGTCGGCACCTTTCTCACTCACAAAGGAGCAACATCCCTGCACATTTTCTGCTGTACTGAACGTTTTACCCCTCTGGACACAGAAGAAGATCTAACTCTGATGCACTAGCTAAACAATCCATGCAATGCTTCCCTATTCATTGTAACAAATAAAACCAAATTTTAACCAAATAATTAACTGATCAACGTTAGACTTAAAACACTTCCAGTTTTCCAACAAAAAAATAAGTACGATCATGAGGATGGTGTTCCTTTTAAATAGATCATGGCCTACTATTTCTGTAAATAACACATTGACAAAATAACTAGGATCGTTGTGTTGAATAAAATCAAGACCGGTCGTGGTTTGCTATTCTCTTGACATCAGACAGCTATTATGTTAAAATGTAATCTCTAGGACACCTTGTGGAGCAATTATATTGTTTTGTAAAATAATGAAGCTGTTACTTTCAAAGCTGGCAGAACCGTAGGTGAGTAAAAGTAGGATCTCATAATGTCGCTCAGGCATTGTTTTGTTGTTTTTAAACGTTGTAAGTTAAAATGAACAGTCAAACCACACCTTCAACATAAACGGCACAATGGAGGCTACTTGCTTAAATACCTTCAACCTATTTGTTTTAGCAAATTCTATTTTCAAAAGGCTTTTGTCTAAAAGCATCACTCAGCACTGGTAAACGAGCAACAGGGGCAGAAAAAGTTGGTTGGCGTACGCTTCAGCGTACAAAGCTCTGAGGTGGAGAAACCCGAGTTCGCTCCCAGGCTTGCCGCTTTGACCTCCACTTTGTCTTCGGTCACGCGAGCTGCGCACGTTTCCCCGAGTAACGAAAGGACGCTTTCCGGTTTGGGCCTGTTATTTCCCTCCCGCGCTTGGCTTTGGCCCTGCTCTGTTGACATGCGGCCTACATGGGCTTCTGGTAAATGTTAACATCTCTATAGGCGCCTGTAATCTACTGGAGGTTTCCCTTGTGCCCTGACTTTTGTGAAATGGACGCCCATACAAGATAGAAGGCCTTCCATTCAAAATGGGGTTTCTGTACTTTCGGAAAAATCCATGTCGGTCTCATTATGCCTCAGTACTGTGGGTTCTGTCCAGGCCTCCCGCGGTGTGTCGCGGCATTCATCACTGCTTATTAAAAAGTATCAAACACCGAATTTGGCGGCACGCGATAGATATGTTGAAAGCAAATCATATTTTCAGACTCATTTCTAAAATCGAATGTGTATGTGTATGAGGCTTAACGATAATTATTCTCCATTCGTTTCAAAGAACAGTCATACAAATGCCCAATGTGTCCTAGGGTGGACTAGGAGGAAAATGCCTAAGAGAAAAAAAGGGAAGATAAGGGAGGATAAGGCGTAGATTAGACAAAATTGACCATCACAGAGAGGTGTTGGGAGATGGGCAGAGAGACAGGCTGACAGCGGGCCGGAAATATCCACCAGAAGGGGAAAGTTTTGCGCTGGGCTTATGAGACAAGTACCCACACCCACACTCGGTCTACTTATAGAGCCCCAACATGGATGATGATTTCAGAGTAGCGAGCTCTCTTACTACCGGAAGAACTTACCCACTCTTTCTCATTCTGGCCACTGTCCCGCAGTCTGTGTCTACTGAGTGCTGTCTTTCAGGCTGCAAAATGAAGACTGTGTTTTACCGTGTGTCTGTCAGCCATTACGTGCATTGCGTTGTGATTTGTCAGAACGGTTCGGATTGGTTCAGCCTTTGAACAAATAATAAGAAGTCACAGGTGGTGTAGTTGCAGTGGCCACAGCCCTGTAACCTGCTGGTTGCGGCCACATGCAACGGAAGAGGGTCACTGCTCTTGTAAACTGTTACAGCAGGAATCCAGCTGTGTAAATGGATAGGAAACTGAAAGCCTTGCACGTCGCCCCGGGTAAGAGCATCTGCTGAACAGACAGCATCCCTCTCATAGGAAAACAAGCCGCTTACTGTTTCCCTAAGTTATTAACATGCCACTTAGGCTATTTATTTTGTTCTTCTGAGATGCCATCTTCTGTGTTCTGTGCAGTGGAATCAACATTGTGATACGACTGGCTTACCCTGTTGTAGTGTAGTGTGGTACAACTGCACGCTCTGAAAAACAATAAGAGCGACTGAGACCCTTTTGTGAGGGCTTCAGGCTGATAATATGTGTATGTATTAAAAAGTCTTCACATGCAATTGTTATTGCATGTGTGTGTTCCCAGCAGAGCTGTTTTGTGGATAAATCCTGCCTAAAACAAACACAGACTGGCTGATGGGCTGGCCAGTGGCCTTGTTGAGCCACGAGTTTGTTTAGCATGGAGCCTCCATTCAGTTTGGCATTTAAAAATTACATTTCATCAAGCTCAGCAAAGAGAAAGTTCACGGAAGGGCCTTCTGTTGGTGCTGTCTTGCTATGCTCTGTGGTCTGTGGAGGCAAAAACATCCTGTTTATACTGCAGCCAGCAAGAGAAGCGTGTGTATGTGTGTGTGTGTGTGTGTGTGTGTGAGAGAGAGAGAGAGAGAGAGAGAGAGAGAGAGAGAGAGAGAGAGAGAGAGAGAGAGGGAGAGAGGGAGGGAGAGAGGGAGAGAGGGAGAGAGGGAGAGAGAGCGAAAGAGAGGGAGTTAGAGAGAACAGGGGCTGCAGAAAAAGTCTGGCAGTGCTAGAGCAGTACTGTCTGAAATGGGAACTGTCAGTAAACCTGGACAATAATGAGTTATGGTATTCCAGAAAAAAACAAAGCCAGATCTCATGGAAGCAGGTACCACTTCACCCTGGGCAGCAATACTCTAGAGCACAGCAATTACCTGGGTCTAATAATATATAATATATATCTGATCCAGATCAAATACACAGAACATTTGGATCTGTTATACTGCCCTCTATGTGAGTAAATCAGGGACAGGTACTTCCCCAAACTTGCCAAACTTCACCAAACAGTCCATAACGGCCAGCAGCCCTCTGACCTAGAAAAACTACTATTTCTCATAGGAGAGGGGGTGCAGCTAGCTGCCCAATATTTAGCTGCCTGCCACACCCAGAGACAAACTGGGGCACGAAGACCAGGCATGTGCACCCAATGTAAATATAGAGGGGGGATGTGAAACAGGATCATTAGGATGAGATGACTTAAATGGGGCAAAAGGAAGAGACGTTGCAGAAACAGTGTGGGGAAAATAGAAGACTGTGATGGGCAGGTAAGATGATAGGTTATAAAAATATTTTAGCTAGCGACTCTCCAACTGCAGGAGATCTCATGTCTGTAGGAGCTAGTTTCTGGGAGAGGAAAATAGCCTCCATTCAACCGTTCAGTATACAAATAAAGGAAAAAAAACCATGCCATGGCATAGAGCAGAGAGAGCAGGAGAATGTAGAATGGTTAAGTGGGGATTTAGCCCAATTACCACTGCTTTGCAGCCAGGAGCAGAACCCCAAAATGAGAAAGAGATGAATCTCCCTCGTCCAAGATAGTCATTTTATAAAAACTGCTGTAATTAGGCTGTTTTGATGTAGGTTCACCTTTCCAAGACGTTTTGTAAATAGTTTCTCTGACATAATTACAAACAACACAGAACTAACCTGACCTAATCAAATTTCACTCCTCACTTAGAACAATAGCTCCGCCTTGTGGAACAATGTGAAATCAGCATCATGTTTTTTGGCTACCAATTTTTACAGACGCAACATCGCAAACAGTTTAGTTTGGTACCTGAGGGAAAGTGCTGATATCAATTTAGAGCTTTTTTGAGCAGAACCAGAGGAATAGCAATGTCATTCAGCGTTCATTACTGGACCTGAAGGAGGTGTAGGCCCAAGTTGATATGACCAACAAGAGCCAGGAGGAGGCCAGGCTCGCCTTGGAGAAGCCCCACACCCAGGCAAAGGAGAACGAGAGGAGAAGACCAGACAAACCAAGGCCTGAATACTCTGTGAGGAACTGAAGAGGATGAGCACCAGCCTGGAGGACGAATGATAGCAGCTGGACCCGCATGAGAAGAGCAGGATGCAACTGAGCCCAAACCTGTGGACCAAGCTGAAAAAGTCCATGTTGCTGACTAGTCTGCAGAAAGCTGGAGAAATAATGCAAGAATGGTAAGAACCTCTCCAGAAACCAAGGCCTGGCAGAAGTTCAGACCCAGCAGTTCTGAGGCTGCATTGCAGGTTCTTCTCAGCCATGCAATCTTGTTTGTCAGTACAGGTAGAGGTACAGGTGGGATACTAGTCAGTGGGCCAGTGAAGACCTGACCATAAAGCCAACCGAGCACAAAATGAAAACAAGGCTATTGTCAAGTAGTCCATATTGTGCCTCAGCCTGTTTTATAAAAGAAACTGAGGTTGCGGTTGGAAAATATTTTCCCTGTCTTGATTCCTGCATGTAACAACACACCTTACACCCAAGGTTTTGTTCGGTGTTCGATGTTTCCTAAATATCCATTTAGATAGAGAAATCACATATTTCTATTTAAATAATTTTTTTATTTTTTATTTACAGGTGTGAATTTTTAAATACTATTATTTAAAGTGTTCCATTCACTGAAAGTTTATATGAAGCTTTCCCCCCCGATGTTTCCATTAGATGTGAAAGGAGAACACAGAAAAAAAACCATTAGTGTAATTTGTTATTGTCAGAGCCTCCTTAAGCTGGTTTATGGGCATAATGAAATGACATAGATGCAGCTACCTGTTTTCCATTCTATATTTGTTTAAGAAGAGCTTGGCTAATGGAATGTTACTTACTTGTCATGAACATAAATCATGAAAATATTACCATTGTGCTGTGAGAAAGCTTGTCTTGATGCCTATGGTGAATTCTCTGCAAACAGCATCCAATGAATTGGCCTATTTACCACCAATATGCAGCTCCAGGTAGTTCGACAAGTGTCGGTGCATGTTGACAGGGACCCATGCCTGCAACACATATATTAATGCCCTAAAATCCAGGCACTTCTGTTTTCTTTGTCATTCCAGTGTAACTTATTAAAAAGACATCATACAAAAACAACTCAGATGCTTCTGTGAAACAACAAATAAAGTAAAATTAAAATGAATTGCCAGACTAACTAAAGAAATTCACCTGTTGTGGACGGACTTTCCACTGGAGCTGGAGGGGCCAATCTCAGAATAGAGATTACAAAAAAGCGGTTGTAATGTGAAGTCGGGTGACAACATTTAGTGCTTTAGCGGTAACAACGCAACCTTCTCTTTCCCCACTTCATTCTCATTTAAAGGGATGACAATACAAGAACACGCCACTCTGTGGTCAATCAACTCAATGAGTCTCACTTCGCAAACAGCGCTGCTCTCAGGACCTATAAGTACATTTTTTAGTTTTCACCCTTAAATTTCAGCATTTATGTCACAGATGTGTGATTAGTGCTGCATTAAACAGGACAGAAAGAGGACAGGAAAATGCTTGCTTGTGTTAATCTGGAATTTAATGTCAGGTATACTTATGCTAACCATGAGAAACATGAAAGGAGGAGTTACAAATGGTTGCTATTAATGACGTTTTAAATGTAAATTTTTTCACATGAATTTTTCAGCAGATAAATGTCTCACCTACCGAGAGATGTGTTTACAGCTTATACATAGACTCCGCCACGCTTAACCTGTAATTACCGTGTAGAACTTCTTATTTTAAGGCACTTATGTTGTCTTTGTACTTTGAAGCGAGCATCATATGTCCTTAGGAGAGTCTCTCAAAAAGTGCCTTGACTCCCATTAGTGTTGTGAACCTTGTGAAAAAATAACCTGCATTTGTGAAGGCCTAATGTATCGTAGCTATAGCTTTCTTAGTCCAAGTTACTACCACTCTACTCATCCCCTTCCCACCACTACCAAACACAGACATTGGACTTATTTTCCTTTTATATTTTGGTCAGTGTTGTGTAAGAGCAAGGCCATTGTACAGTATGGAACAGGTTTACCATCACAATTTCAGTGCAAGTGAATGAATAGGACAAACATATTTTTCAATTTTCAATTGTATTGATTAAAGTAGATAATAAGAAAATGTAAGGATGATACATTTTATACAGATTTATTTAAAATAAAACCCTAAAATCCTTGAAAAAACATGAAACAAGTACTGTAATGTCCAATTGACGTTTTTACACACAAACATTGTGTTGCTGTCGCAGAAAGTTGGCCCGTCACGAATCGTCACGGACAAGTTGTTGAGTTGGGAGTGGGGTTCTTGTGCAACACATGCTCTCACAGGAAATAAGAGGAAAGCCTTTGATATGAACTGCGGCTGTTCTTTGTTGCTTTACAAACACACAAACGCAAGTCGTCTTTTTATTGGACCTAACTTCCAGGTAACAATCAAAGAAAAATGATAGGCCCACTATAAGTAGATGACTACTTCCAAATGTATTTAAGTCAAAAGGTCATACTGTCACTTGAATTTGTACTTATCGTGTAGTTTGTTGGATATCGATTGTTTTTCACGGAAAACGAAATTGCATTAATAACGCAAACAAACACTTTTTATTACTTATAGCAGATTGTAAACCATTTTGCTTGGTGTAGTAATTAGTATTATATTTTGTATCGTTTACAAAAGGTAATGGTGGTAATAGGTGTAAACATAAAGTGATATCAACTTTTGTTAATTAAAGATTCCAAATACAGATGGTGGTTGAGTCAGGAGTCAAGTATCACCTGACTTATCGTTTGTGTGAGGAGGATGTCTTTATGATCCTGTGTTTGGACTAAAAGATCGTCTGTTAGCTGCTGAGGCGATTCATAAACACAGATCTGGAGGGCAGAGTCAGGGATTTCCGGGCTGAGGACTACCATGGGTCTGGCTGTGGCACACAGCATGATCTGAATACACAGAGGAAGGTCGAGTTAAAATACATGCATACGCACACGCACGCACGCTCGCACGCACACACGCTCGCACGCACGCACGCGTATATACACACACACACGCACACACACACACACACACACACACAAGCACACACACGCACACACACACACACACACACACACACACACCAAACATACAAACACACACACACACAAAAACAAACAAACACACAAAAACACAAAAACAA
>JAOYSI010004915.1:0-13920 GCA_025775065.1 Hiodon alosoides
AGATCAAGATTCATAGAAGAGGCCCACGGAACCTTCAAGATTTGAAGACTGCTTGTGTGGAAGAATGGGCCAAAATCGCACCAGAGCAATGCATGCGACGAGTTTCTCCATACAGGAGGCATCTTGAAGCCAACAAAGGCTTTTGTACAAAGTATTAAATATCAGTAAGCGTGTTCAATACTTTTTCCCTGTGTCATTTCACAACTTAATTTGCTAAACTCATTCGTTTTAGTTTCTTTGTATGTATGGATTACTTGGGTTGTTGCCAACATCTGGTGAAAATTTCATGTCAATAGCAACTTTGGAAATATATTTACTGAGAAAAATGGTGACGTGTTCAATACTTATTTCACCCGCTGTATGCCCACTTGATTAAACCTCAAAATATTCCCGATATATTGAACCTTTTTAAAATATTTAGTTAATCAATACAATTACCGGTTAGATCTAACCAATGCGCTGATTAGTTTCGGCCGAAAGAGCACTGAGGGGAAAACTGCTGTAAATTCAGAAGTACGACTCACTCCCTAAACGCAAAATGCTGTGTATGTACTGTCCCTTTTACTGTGCTCACTTCCGTTTCTGATGAAATCTTATTAGAAGCGGCAGTGAAGGGAACTGGTGGACGTGCAAAAGAAGGAGGAAATTCAGCTGCTTGTGAAAGCAATATGCTACATTGGCGAAGAGCTAATTTATCTAGCTAAGGTTAAAAGAAACGTACAGTTATTCTTTACTAGCCAGCAAGATACCAGCTCTCGACTAGCAATATTCGAAACCTGACAAGTTTGCTATTTCCTGCGGATTACGTCTTGCTACCTAGCCTGTTAGCCACGTTATATGGTTTACGAACAGCTTGAAAAAAAGCAAATTTAGCACCGGGTTTGAACAAGAAAAATGGCAGGTATATCTACATATTTTTTCGGCTTGTCCTCCTCGCGTAGTTGTTGCTTCTCTTCTCTTCGTCTGGCACCAGTTGTTACGAGATTTACACCCCGAAATAAGTGTGATTACCCTCAGCAAAATGACGCCAATATGAACGCCGCGAGTATCGGAGACAACATGGAAGATGGTGTACATTGGGTTCCAATGCGAGTTAACCGGTTTGTCACCCGCGTGCATTTCTGAACGAAATGGAAAATTTTGACTCTTAAAATTAGGATTCGGGGTGTAATAGACAATCGACAAAGATTTGAATTCAAAGGATCGTAATTCGCTAACAACGTTCTCAGAATGACGCTAGGTAGCTGTGTCTTTACATGGTTGTGAATTTGCAGTGTAAATTATGGTTGCAACATCGACAGGAGAAAATATATAGTTGTGACTGGCTTGTTAAAGAAATTATGTTATTTTAAAAATATGCTCCATATTTAATCTGGATTCGTATATTTGATTTTTTTTTCATTTTTGCACTCACAGAACCAGTCCGGGAATGCTATTTATGTAATCTGCTCTAGCATAATCATTTTTCTCGTTTTATACTAAATGCACATACAACCGAGAAAATAGTATTCTATTTTTCTAGAGTTGTAATCTCCTGGTTGACCAGTTTGTCGTAAAAACTATATACATATATAAAATATATATAGAGATAAAGTCAGGATGTTCAGAGATATGGATTCTGATGGACTTTGCTCAAAAGAGAGCCCTTCTTCAGCTGTAGCCAGTGGTCTTGGGGTGGGCTCTCTCAAACACGGAACTCAGGAGAGCTCCTGGTTTGGAATGCTCTCTGTGGTGTCTAGGCCTGCTCTTACGTTTTTACAGAAATATTTACCAGGGCGCTCTCGGACACCAACTTCGTTTGGTGGGGAACGTGGGTGGGTCAATGATGATGTTACCCGAACATTGGACGGAGGAAAGAATGCTTTTTTAGAGCGATTTAATGATTTTTTGCCTGCCACTGAACTTCAACCACATCTTGCCTACCTACAGTACCAGCATGGACCCACTGGCTTTGGCAGTTCATCGGCGGGAACACTTAGTTGCTTAAGTGCGGAGTCTCTTTGTGAGTTAGGAATTCACAATGCTGCTGATAAGGATGTTAGTATTAGGCGACCAATAACCCCAGTTGGGTATTGTGCCACGGCGAGGAGGTTTCTTAGTCATGTTTTAGTTAACACAGTTTCTATCCAGAGGGAAGCAAGAAGCGCAGAGCAAGTGCTAAGCAGCGGCAGTTGGTCAGCAGACTCGTTAACAGAACAAGCAACGAGCAGTTGGTGGAGTGGATTCTGGGGATCAGATAATTCCCAGGGTTGGCTGTCGAATTTGTCATGGGGAGCTGGTCTGGGAAAAGCTTCCCAGCATTGTTGTGAAAATGACAGTGGCAGTCAGCAGGTAGAGTTCAGCACCGTGGCTGGTGTTGCCAAGCCAACAGAACTGTTCATACTTTGTGAGGAGACCGATTCAAAGCACAGTGAAAGTGCTGGACCATGCCACAAAGGGAAGCCAGATAATGGTAGCTCTTGTTCGGTCAGACCAGAGACTCTCTCAAGCTTGGGAAAGCCCCTGTTAGATTATCAGCCCGCCTGTGTCCATCTTGTCGGCACCAGAACTGCCGCCGCCTGCAGTGAGGTGGCGGTTCTTACTCCAGATCAGGACAATGGCTACTCAAGTTTGGAGGAAGAGCAGTCAAACTCACGACTGCACATGATGAATCGCCTGTGTCATGGTCAGGGTTGTCCAGAAGCTTGTGAGAGAGCTAAGGGACAGGACGTGAAAGCTGTGCCAGAGGTCCCTGAGTTGGAGGTGGCCTCGGTGGGGAGGGGCAAAGAGGACTTTGCTGAGTCTAGGGACGGGGAAGCTTCTGGTCCGGAGGACCTTGAGCCCTCCCGCCTGTCCGCACCCAGGTGCCAGAACAAGGCCATCACCTTCATAATGGGCGGCCCCTGTAGTGAGGACAGCGAGTCTGAGTCAGAGGGGGACTGCGACTGGGACAGTGAGGACGATGACGGCTTTGACAGTGAGGGGGTGTCGGACTTCTCAGATTCTGAGGATTTGGATGACGATGACTCGGAGGACAACGAGAAGAAGGAATCGGACACGGGGGAGGCAACTGCCGAAGTGGAGAGACTATGGAACTCCCTCTGCCAAAACGGGGACCCGTACAATCCCCGCAACTTCACCGCCGCCCTCCGGACGGCACCTCCAGCCCGGGCTGCTGCTGAGGAGGTTGCTTGTGTGGCCCTGGTGGGAGATGAGGAGCCCGACAACCCGAGGGGCCCGAGTTCCCCGGGGCCCGAGGAGTCATCAGGTGAGGAAGCCAGCGACCTGGATGAAGCAGAGAGCCTCCGGCTGTGGAACTCCTTCGCCTGCGTCTCAGACCCCTACAGTCCACTGAACTTCCAGGCTACCCTGAGGACGCGATCGCCAGACAGGGGCTTCTGCAGGCTTTCGCCTTTCACTTTGTCGTGCTATACGAAGGAAGAGGTGGAGGAAAGGCTGGACAGTGGCTTCTCCGAGGACCTCTCCATCCCGGATCAGCACTGTGCCAAGCTGAAAAAGGTTAGTCTGCATTATCACTGTCTTTTCCTCATTTTTGATAATGGTGAAACACAATATTGGAATTTGCTTAAGACTTGAAATTATGAGAATACATCCATCCATACATTGAAAACCTGGATGCCATTTTTTTTATCTTCAGAGTGGTTATCTGTCGTTATTTTTTTACAATGATACGTCTTCACCCTAAAAGCATGTGAAATTAATGGTTTTGCGTTAATAGTGAAGTGTGACTGTATGGACGGAATATTTCTGAAATTAAGCAGCAATGGGCTTTTGAATTTATTTTTGTGGTCAAAAAAGGAAATAAACCTTTCTGTCTTCATATCGCAAACACTGGGCCTGTAAATGTATGTAAGATATTTTTATGCTCAGGGGGAACTGCTCCATTGAAGTATACAACAGCTTAGAAATGGCTATGGAAGTGATGTAAAGATATGCAACTATTTTCCCATTGCTTTTGCATCACATGATGCAGCGGTTTCATCCTTGCGTCTCCAGGGAGATGTGCGCACTCACACCAGTTACTTATGACTCTCGGGCTTCTGGGAAGTTGTGCTCAGTCTCCTAGTGAATCTCTGGTTAGTCATTGGCTTGCCAATAAGCACGACTGCCTGTTCTCGCATGCAAGCAAGTGGAGGTTGAAATCATTCATGTCCTATTTTAACATTTCACTTTTTATTTTATGCCCTGCGTTTTTCACAGTGTTGGTTCTCAGATGTTCCTTAGCAACAAAGAAATGACCTGGAATCCTTTCCAATCCACGATCTCCCATTTGCTCGATGCACTGGGTTATAATGTGTCCCAGCATCCACAGCAACTTGGAATGCAGTCTCATCTTAAATACAGACGTTAAGCCCTCAGTGTCCTCCAGCTTCCCTGGATTTACATTTCAGCGATTATGATTCAATTACAGCAGTACATTACAGACTTAAATTCTACCACGGGTAATGAAATTAATAAATTAAATAAGTATTTCTGGAGCTGCCACTATAATAGACCATGTTTTTACAGGAGCAGAATAAATTCAGAAGTTTGCTTTGTGGTCTTGGTCTACTTTTCTGGGGAATATAGAATGAGTTCTTCCAGGACTGACATCTGCTGTGACACAAGAAGATCATTATTACTACATTTATTGGTGATGGAAGCCCTTTACCTGTAAGTAATCAATCTCTTGATGTGTGGCAGGTGCGTTTTGTGGAAGAGGTGGAGGAGTTCTATGCCAGCAGTGACGAGGACCGCCGGGGCCCCTGGGAAGAGTTTGCTCGTGACCGCTGCAGGTTCCTCCGCCGTGTGCAGGAAACAGAAGATGCCATTGGCTACTGCCTGGCCCCCACCTACCGCCTGTTTGTGTTCAAGAGACTGTACCCCAATTGTTGAGTTTCCTTCTTATTGCTTTGATTAGGCAATATAAATTTATAGTGATTTGAGTGTGGTTTTCAGGAAACATACTGCTGACTCAAGGTATGGTAGCCTCCTTGAAGTCTAAAAAAAATCTAATTTCAACCTCTTTGTGTTCTCAGTGCTCTGTGGTGGCTGGGACGGAGTGTGTTGCACACCACCCACTTGTGTGCAGTTAACAATGCTGTTTATCATGCCATTGTTCTCCCTCTAGCCTTTCCCACTCGTCATAGAGCTGTGATATGGAAATGACCATGTTGCTTCATACGCTAATTTCATTTCAGCCTGTGCCTGCAGCACATGGAGGGACATGGTCGCTCATTTTAGCTCAACAGCAGCCTGCATTGGGGAATGCAAGAATTGGCTGAGTAGACCTGAAGCCTGATTTCGGTGGAAAAACAGAAAAGTATTTGATTTAGACAAAGTGTAATTCTATTGCAATGATTGTACTGATGCATCCACTAACCTGATGTCTCTCTTTTTTTAAATGCAACCTTTAGCGGTATTAAGGGCATGTGAACTGGGGAAGGGTTAGCCTACATGTGTTACACGATGAACTGACAAATGTATTCATTTTACCTTTGTGTGTTTTGTATTAGCTATAATGCCAAAGGTAAGTCTTAATTCGATTCTGAAATTTAACAACATAAAAAAAAAAACCTCAGTGTTTGTGGCAAAAGAGGATCCTTCAATTCATAATAGTAATTCTAAATCCTTTATTGGCTTTCTCAAACATGGATAAATGTGAGTAAGCTTAATTAAATTAATCTTTAATCTTATGTGCAACAAAGCTGATTGCCATATCTATTTGTGTCTGGGATTGCTGGCTTGTGGGTTAGGTTCTAAGTAACTCTTGACTTCACAAGAATCAGAAGAACCTGCGTGATATTTTCATGGTGTAGTGTTAATGTAAAGGGGGGGTTCTGTTTTGTTTACCATAGGCTGTGGCAGCTGTGATAAAATGAGTGAAATATCAGCTTTGGCCAGGTGAAGATGTAGAACCCCATAAAATAAATAAATCTGGAATGTTTAAATTAATGTTTAAATATAGCCCTAAAAGTGAGTGTTCGAGTACAGTAACATTAAATTGTTTTATTTTTGTAAAACAGCTGGGAGTTCAGTGCTTCTGCATCCTTTATGAGATTTTGTGGCAGAAAAAGAGATACTTAACTCTGCTGGATTGAACGTAGAAATTTAAATTGATATACCGTACTAATTAAAAACAATTTATGGAAAACTGTCTCTTGTCATTATGAAACATTGGCCTTGAAAACAAATATTTTACATTAATTGTGTGCTGAGTAAATGTTTTATGTTTCTGGGGAAATTGAAATTGTTCAGTGCACAGACATACAAGCTTTGGAGATCTGAAGTTGAGATGTCATTTTTGCGTATGAGGGCAATAATGTTTTCAAATATTTATCCATTTTCATAGATGGTAGACCTGATTTCCATTTACTCATCTCCCAACGTAGGGGAAAATGCGCCATCTTGTGGTGGGCCCTGTGGTAAAAATCAATTGAGCCAAATGTTTTCAATTCAAGCCACGAGATTTACCCAGTTATACTCACTATCGAGTAAATAAATAGAGCATATATTGTATTAGATTATTAAAATATGTATCAGGTAATGGCAGGGTTTTTTTTTTTACATTATTAAAATCATTTTTAGTCGAAATACAAGTCATTTACGAAATTCCCAATTCTCAGAGGGGGCGGTCTGTTCATCCCTTTTTTTATATTCATTCCATTTAAGTATCTATACTTAACTATATTGACAATTAACTAATACACCAAAACGTATCTTCAGAAATATATTCGAGGGAATCGTCAACCAAGTGAATAAGCTACTAATGCCAAGTGAAAAACCGTCCATTCAGAAGTTTAGTATTCTACGGTATGGAGCCACGAACTAGTATGGGTATAACGTTAAATTTAAATGTCATTGCAGTCTTCGTTATGAATTAACTTCCGAGTTTATTTCAGAAGAAATACTATTTTTTTTTTGTTTTAAACTAAGAAGAGTATACATTCAACAATTGTTTCAGCTTGAAAGGCCAGACCAGGTACGTAATAAGGTTGCTACTGTGCTTGTGCTCAATTATAAAATATGATCCGTTTGGTTACACTTTCGGAATGTAGATCCGAATGTCTGGTTATTCTGGACATTAGTTGGCCTACGATTATTCTGCCAGAATAATTTACATACGTTTGTAAACTTCCATTGGTCAAATGTAGGTTTATTAGTTGGTAAATTATATTCAAACAGTGTTATAAAGCCTTTTATGGGTATATAAAGTTTCGATACAAAATTACAGATGGCAAATCTAGTCAGACTGCTTACCTTAAGCCAAGTGAGTTAATTACATGTATCTTAAAGGTGAGTTACGAACGGTGTAAGGAATCTTTGCCAATAGATCTAACGTGATCAATATATTAAGAATTCCTATAACGTGATTGATAGCCTTTCCCTGAGATATATACATTTTAAACTTTTTTTCCTTCATACACAAAATGCGGCTTATCATATAGCAATTGCAATTGTTGGACGTACATTTTTGTAAGATATACCTTCACATAGAGTTCACTTTCAATTAACATGAGTTTGGTATTCATTATAATATAATTATATTATATTACATTATTTTAATTTTTAATAAACAGGTAGCTAGCAACTGAGTTTACCGCCGAGGGCTAATCTCAAATGTATTCAAGTCGATGTATTGTATTTAAAAATCTCCGAGGTACATTCATGAATATACTTAATCTCGTTTGTTTTACTGTAATTCCTTACGTTTTAACGCTACATAACAAACAATATATGGTCAAATCTGAGAGGAAAGCTTCCTGAGACTATCACTGACGGACATACGTAATGACGTGAATCATAAATCTCTGCCTGGAATCATAAATCTCAATTTATTGCCATTTCTTAAATATATATATATATATATATTTTTTGTTACTGTTGTCAACTAAAACATTCATTTTCAATGGCTGCATCTTATGTTTGGAGAAGTTAATTCCTGTAATTCCATAGTAAAACTGCAGATGGGCTTAAACAAGAGAAGTAGCCATGGAGTCAACATTGCGGGGACCCAAATTGAGAATCCAGCCCAGGCACGCAGTAGCTTCTTCCCTTTCATGCCAGCCTTTTTTCCTGTCACCGTCATCAGCTGGGTGTTGGTTGGTGACCATGCCACGGAGAGTGGGCCGGTGGAGTCCGGGAGGACGCCAGATCGCACCACGGAGATGGTAGACCCCATGTCCACCAGGGCCTGGCAGGTGTGACCGTCGAGCTGGCAGGTCAAGTACAGTCCCCTGGTGTAACCTAAGCGGTCAACCAGTGTGCATCGGCCTTGGAGGGGGACTGGAGTGGTGGTCCCCTCACTAGACCACTCCACTGTCGTTTCCCTGCTGGCTGAATGGTTCTGGTCTTTGGCGCGGGTGCTGGGAAGTCTCGGGCTGTGTGGCCAGGCTTGTCATACTGGTAACAGCGATCGGTAAGCCGGAGTGGACGTCGTCTGGACAATAGGGTCCATCGCTGGGACTGCCATGGTGGTGGCCGAACTTGGCAGACCGCTTCTGCTTCCTCCTCCTCCTCATCGTCCTTGGTCGCTCTGACATGTGCTCAGAGGCCTTCTGCTGGGTAGGCCACGAAGAGACTACCACCTTGGCCCGTTCAGCTTCACGGAGGGCCTGGCTGAGAGATTGGAGCATGGCAAAGCGGACATGCTGGTGCAGCTGCTCCGGTGCAAGTCCCTGCAGGAAAGCGTGGAGGACCAGCTCCTCTTGGGCAGCTGCGTCAAACCGTGAGTAGCCATGCTGGGCGTGCAGCTGTACATCGGCTGCGAAGGTGCCCAGGCTTTCTCCTCCTTGGCAGCGAGGCTGGCTAGCTGCTCCAGGCTCTGGTCAGCGAAAGGCCATCGCCTCTCCAGCGCCATTGTCAGGGTCTAGAGGTCTCACTACTCAGCCAGGGCTAGGTTGAGGAGTACCCGCAGCTCCTTCCCCTCCAACACCAGGGCCAGGTGGGTAGCAGCTTCTTCGTTGCTCCAGCCACTGTGAGAGGTACAGCTCCAGTTGTGTCATTCCATTGTACTTGGGCAGCTTGGCTGGAGTCCTAGGCACAGTGGCAAGGTGCGGCAGGCTGGGTGCGGGGGCTAGTGGGGGTGGCGGCATTGGCTCAGCATCTGTAGCAGGCTGCAGGGTATCACCATTAATAACCCTCCTGGTCACGAGGGGGTTGTCGGTAGCAGCGGATGGCAGATATTCCCCTGCAGTGGCACTTCTGGTTACTAGGGGGCGGTAGAGCCTCGGTGCGCCACTGCGGAACCTGTCCTGAAAACAATCAAACTTGCTTTTCCCTCGGGGCTCCGCCCCTTGGACATATCCCAGCGTGTCCATTGCATTCAGGGGTAGGCACGGGTCTCCCCTTCCCTGAGGCCATGCTACGTTGCTCCCATCCGGAAATGAGAGCGCTCAGATCTCAGCTTCTAGTGCAGCGATTTTTGATTGCGTGCACCCTTCGGCCATCTTTTTTCGATTGAAGAACTCTGTTCACAAGTGTTTTTATTAAGCACCGCCACTCCGACCGCGTGAACAGGAAATTAAACCGGACGTCATTAATAAACAAACACATCACATTTACGGTAACTACATTACTAAGAACATTTAACACTATTTTTACCACATAATTACTAAACCTACACAACAGAACCACAACACTCCAAACAGGAACTCAGCATTAACAAAACAACAATTAAATCACGCTTACAAACACGAACATTAGTAGACCCGTGAGCCTTTGCGCTAACCAACTAATTAATGACCTAGCAGCGAACGGCACACAACAGAGCTTTCTCCGGTCGTTACAATATTTTAATATTGTGGGTGCTTAATCGGTTTTACCGCATGTAAAACCTTTAGGATTTATCTACTGCAAATAGTTATTATGGGGTAATTATTTAAAATCTTAAATATTGAGTTAATAGTGAGCTCAGCATAGAGGGCAATGTTTGATTTCACTCATTTTAAAAGTGCGCAAGCCTGCTTTGTTCGTACCAAAAGTACTTAATTAAGCTCTGATAACTGCAATTGAGTGATTCTTATTTGAAAAGTACACGAGTCCCCGTAAGGGCGTTTTAAACCCCTTAAAAAGGGACCCATTGAGCGGAGGTATACAACCCTGGTCGCGGATAACCCCCATACAGGAGGTTCTCCCTCTCTCCTTGAATTGAAATCAGCCTCAATACTGTGGGATAAGACTAATCAACTAATAATTATTGTAGTTGAGCTAATATTAAGTTATTTTAGTTATTGTGTGGAATAAAAGCTTGCACACACAGGGGTCCCACATAACTAGGGTAAGACACCACTGTCATAGAGCCTAGAGCCATTGTGTCTAGGTTGAGTTTATATAAAATATTAGTGGCCAGAGATGCTGAGATAATGGGATCTAACAGCCTAGATGTAAGCCTTTAATTTCAGATTTTTAAATTTTTTTCTTAGATCCTATGTTCTTAATGTTAGAATTTCATCAGTATAGTTCATCATCTCAAAATTAAAATTGTATAAAAATTGAGTGTTATTTTCAAAACAAAATAGATGCCACTCTTTGTAAGTTAAAAAAAGTTTGCCTGTGATATTTGATCTGCCTCAAACGAATTAGTTCTAATGTAGCACTTGTTAGTTTTTATTTAATTTAATTTAATTTAAGAAAATACACTAAGGCTATCCAGTTTGACATCATAAATCATAAAATAAAATATATCCAGAATACAGTAAAGTTGAATGTCACTAACCCTACCTACACCCCCCAGCCCAATTTGGAATACAATGGAATATTAATATTAAATAATTAGAATGCAATTTGAAGGAAACCTTGAGAACAAAAACAGCAGAAATATATTACGCATTATTAGTGGGAACTGTGTGGCACATTTAAAAGATGCCCAATAATCAGAGCTGCTACTGCACAAAAAATCTTTTGACTCAAAAATCTCGACTTGTTTCTGGGAATGGCAGTTTCTTTTTGAAAAGCTGAAGTTGGTCTACCCTGACTTCCACACTTGGGTAACGTGAATATGCTCTCCATTCCTTCCGGAGCGTTCTGGCATCCTAACGCCTAAACCAACCACTGAACGGAAGCTTGATTGCGCTCTCGGTTCTGGGTCGAGCCCTTTCATGGAATCAATTAAGTGTGGATTAGACCCAGCTGTAGTGAGCTGCCTCTCTGAGGCCCATGGTCCAGCCACTCTCCCAGAAGGAGGGGTCGGAGCAGGTTGAGCCCTTGATTAAAATGGCCTGCCCCTGAATTCTGTATGCTTTCTGTTGGAAAGAATGCTCTCTCCATCTCCCCATTTATTTTGAAGAAATCTTCAGTGTTCTGTTTGAAGCTTACACATAGACATGCATAACTTTAGCAATGTGTCTCTTTTTCTCTCTGTATGAAGTTTGCAATGTTGAGGGCTGTTTTTAGCTGCTATTAAAGGGAGTGGACGGAGACTGGTTGTCTTCTGCTCCACAGCAGTCAGGTACGGCTTGGCTGCTTGAAAAGAAGTTAATCCATTCCACCCTGTGGTGACAACAGAAACTCGCCTCCTATTGGTTGTCTGATGTCTGGGGGAGGGGTATCAGAGATTACAGGTCTTTCTTTCGATGAAAGGAATAGTGGTGCTGACGTCACCAGCCACTGTCTGCAGGGCTTAAGCATAGTGCTTTTCTGCTTAATGAGTGGTGACTCTGGCTCTGATCAGATTCTCTCATGTGACGTGTAAATACTCTGGGATTTTCAGCGGGCATGCTCAGTAGCGCTGCCTGCCCCCCCCCCCATCCCCCACCCCTCCTGCTCCTCCCCCCTCAGTGTCACTCCCTCCTTTTACCCACCCCTCTCGCAAGGAAAGGATGCTTGTTATTGTACAGCATCTCTTCCCAGACTGCTCAGTCACTGTGCTAAGGCTGCAGCTGCTGCTGCTTCTCAGGCTTTCTGAGGGTGGAAGGAAGCAGGCGACGCCGTGCCAAGCACAGCCGTGTTCTCTTAGCACCTCTCCATCCGTGGTCAGTCTCATTGGAAAGAAGCAGTTTAAGCACGCCTGAGGAGGCTGGGAGCTGCCAGCGGAGTCAATACAAGGTGGCTGGTAAGTCGCAAGTCTGGGCTAGGAGGCGAAGTGGTAGCTGTGCATGGCTACATGAGCGTGTGTGACGCTCATCTATCGGGGGATTGTTTGTGGGGAGGCAAATGAATGGAAAAAAGGCTTGTGCCTTTGTAGTATTCACCAGCTATGGACTGATAAGGCGTCTGTTGAGCGGTGTTTGTTTATGTGTGTGCTCCTGCGGGGGAGAAAGTCATGTGCATGTTTTTTTTATTTTTTTATTTTTTTACATACGGCTGTAGGGCTGGGGGGTGTGCCAGTTGTATCAGTGAGGGAAAAGATTGTGGTCCTATTAGTTGTTATTGGACAGCTCTGAGCATCATAGTCTCCTGGAGCGTGCCCTGCTACCGGCCCTTTACTGATGCTGCTGTCACAAAGGACTGTTCTGGCGGCAGGGATGCTCAATGCTGCATTTGTTGATGGTGCTGCAGATGTTTATGGCGTGTAAAGTAGCAGGCGAGGAGCATCGCAATGCCCAAATTGAGTGTCATTGGGTGGAGGAGGGGGGGTTTGCATGATTTACTTCAACAGGAACCTAGCCCGTTGTTAATACAGCTTAACGGATGTGCAGTCTGTGCACCATAGATTTCTAAAATCTTAACGATGTTTATATTTCTCAATATTTTAGACTTCGCTAAAACCATATACGTTTTTTTCAGGCACACCAGATTAACCCAAAGAACATTAAACAGATTCGGTAGTCCTTCAGGAGCGACTGATGAACCACATTTCACATACGCAGTCAGGAAGACATCTCCAAACAGTCGCCTGTTGCTGAGGGAGGGTTTAAACTTAGGGTGAGAGAGGAGGAGGGGCATGCTAGGGTTGTGTGACGAAGGTGCACCGGTGCTATAATCCTCCTGTGCACTATGCCACCGCCAGGACCAGGCAGTTCAGAACAAGCTGGAATAAAGGATTGGATTGGACCGTGTCCAATGATTTCCCATTTATTATGTTAGGCTTTTAAATCCATACTATAGGTTCAATGGTCGCCATTTTGGTCCTGGTTGACTAACAAAAAAATCCATCAATATTGTTCAAATACGAATGCATGTGTCATGAGTTTGAGGAAGTATCTTGGGTTCAGGTACCAATGTAATCCAATCATGCCATTCCAGTGGTACATTTAATTGTTTTGGTTGCTGCAGAGGTACAATTTCCCAGTGTTGAGCCCCTTGAAATGACTGCTCATTTTTATCTTGTATGGGACAGATTTGATGTGGTAGTCTCCCATCAGGCACACTACAGCCTGGCCTTTTCTGTATTGCAATATGAAAAGTATTGGAGATATGACTGTGGTAAAGTTAACACCAAGTCTGAACAGGTTACAATGATTTTTTTGCAGTGCCCATAAGAGCCAAGTGCAGTTAAAAGCATTAAACCTTAATGTGGACTAATTGATGTACAATGGTGCGATGAGATTGGGATTAAAAGCTTTCGTCTTCACCTTGCTGAAAAGCTGTCCTCCACATCACAGCAACCTGCAGGGTTTCCATGGTAACCCATTAAGCGACTAACTCCTGGTCAGCCCAGGGTATGTCAGAGGGAGAAAAGGGACAGAGAGGAAAAGAGAAAGGGAAGGTGGCGGCACAGCAGGGGAAGAGAGCCAGGGAGGGAGGGACAGCGAGAGCGAGAGGGGGGTGTACAGGACTCTGAGAGGCGCAGTCGCATTGTTCAGCCAGAATCTCCGTATGTCCTCGCGTGGCGCTCGTTTCAGCGAGTTGAAAAGCCCAGGCTGTGCCTTGCCCCCCCACAGAGCCAAGCCAGATTGTGATCTCTCTGGGCTAGGCAGACGAGCAGGTGGTGAGAGAGAGAGAGAGAGAGAGAGAGAGAGAGAGAGAGAGAGAGAGAGAGAGAGAGAGAGAGAGAGAGAG
>JAOYSI010004916.1:0-13919 GCA_025775065.1 Hiodon alosoides
TACATGTATATATATATGTATATATATATATATATATACAATACAAATACAGTATGTCCAGCAAGGAACTGATAGGGAGTGAGTCCGCTCAATATGTTGGGCCTTACCGATTGGAGAAGACACTTGGGAAAGGACAGACAGGTAAGCGGTTGTAATTACTATTATTTTTCAGATTCAGGAAATATATCAGTCATAAGGTATGTCTTGTCGTATAAGTAAACTCATTTTTGTAGATTAATGCGATCTAGAAGATGCAGATGTATAACAGGTTAGAACACATTAACCTGATCAAAAGATGAATTACTTAAATGAACATGTCCTGCTTGTGTATTTATTTATGTGACCTTTTCACCCTCGTCAGCAATTTAACATGGTATTGTAGTTGTGCAATTGTATATCCTATAACCTTGTCGTTGTAATTCGTGGTTTGATTTGGTAGGTCCTGAGTGTCAATGTTATGTTTGTGGTATGTGAAATTATATTTATTGATGTTTTATATATGTAATGTGTACTGTGAGTCAGAGTTGTGTCTGGCCAAACATTTAATATGCGTTCAGTCCTATACATATAGTAATTACTAGCGAGAAGTGGTGTTATTGAACAGTGGTATGTTTCCTTTGAAAGCTGCTGTAGGGGTATTTATATAAAAAACCATCATAGAACATTTAATAGTATGACATGGAACAATGCTGGCTCCAAACGTACATTATGCAGGGAGGAATCAGTGGTAGAGTGGTAGCTTGTGTTAAACCTAGAACCCCCCTTTTTTTTGCAGGTTTGGTAAAGCTGGGAGTCCACTGTATCACAGGACAAAAGGTAGCCATCAAGATAGTGAACAGAGAGAAATTGTCAGAGTCAGTGCTAATGAAGGTATGATATACAAAATATAATAGTTGTGTTGTGATTAATATTTTAGCACCAATGTGAAAGGACAAAGGAACTGAGTCAGTGAGATGCGAGAGTCTTAGTAGAAGCTTTATACTTTGACTCTAAGGTATGCAAATTATAATTTTTATGTTTAATTATTTGTTTGGCAGTGAAAACTTTCATAGATTTTTATACATTGCTCGTAAATGCTTTAGTTTTTTTCATAGTGCTATTAGGTTAGTAGAAGTGGCAAGAAGAGTAGCAGAATTACATTGATTCCTGTGTGAGGTAATTCAGTGTGCACTGATGCCGTTGTACGTCATGTATACTGTCGGTAACATTACACCAGTCAAAGAGCTTCCATTCCTTTCAAGGTGGAGAGGGAGATTGCTATTCTGAAACTGATAGAGCATCCACACGTGTTGAAGCTGCATGACGTGTATGAGAACAACAAATATCTGTAAGTATTTGACTGCTATGTGCACTGCAACTGACATTCCCATTCTCATACCCTTACCCATTGTCAAGCATCCACTTTAGCAGAAGTTAAAAAAAATAGTATAAGCAACAAATGTATTTGCATCATACATAAAATGATCATTATGGATTGATTGTTAAAAAGCCGCACTAGTAACAACCAAAGCTGGACTGGAGCTACTGTAATGGACTATATAAATAATTGAATTTCTGCTGTCATAAACATATGAAAACTGAAAGGCATTCTAGGTAATAATATTGAAATATCGCAGGTATTTTTTCGAACAGTGGTCGAACAAAGGCTTATTGCATTACTAAAACTCCTAGGCCTCTTGACGAGGCTGCAGGATTGCTACACTATGTATATAATGTACTTTTTTTTTTTCTATGGATCCAGTTTGCACAAAGCCCTGTACAATGCTGTAAATTCCCAGCTAGCTAAGTGAGCACCAGGAAATGATTCCAAGTCAGCAGGTTTGGTTGAAGCACTGTGAGCTTTTAGATGAAAGTTACTTACAGGATGTCATTTTTGGCTGTGAATGCCGCAAGGTTTGTGTAGCTCCCAACTTTGTTTGGAAGCATTAACTTATAAATTCTTCAAGCCTAGCAAAATTAAGATCTGCTTTCTGTTAAGTTAGGTTGAGGACATTGCATCGTTTGTTTAGCTTTGGTAAATAGCCAAGAGATAGAAATTTAAGTATTGCTAGAAAAATGCACCAGCCCCACTCACCACAATATCATGTTAATATATCAATATCATGATAATATTGTATCGACCTGTTTTTCTCTCTCCTGTATACCCCCTCTTTTTTCTGCCACTGCCTCACTCTCACTCACTTGTAGATACCTGGTATTAGAGCATGTTTCGGGAGGTGAGCTGTTTGATTACCTGGTAAAGAAGGGGAGGCTGACACCTAAAGAGGCTAGAAAGTTCTTTAGACAAATTATCTCAGCGCTGGACTTTTGTCACAGTCACTCTATCTGGTAAGATCTCTCATACCGGCATACAAGTAAAATCATCCCATATCTGTCCTGCCACTGTAGTGATTGAAATTTTTTTTATTCATAAAAGGACTTGACTTCTGTCACCACTGCTCTATCTGATCTATCATCAGGCGTTTAAGTGAAATTAAGGCTTATCTGTTCTGCTGCATGATCATTTTTGCACTATATATGGTTTCTTTACAAATTGGTGGGCATTTAACTTCTCAGTGAATATATCTGAATATATGTGAGATTAAGTTTTGAGATTAAGTTCTTCTTGTAGTTATTAAATAATTTTAAGAGACCCTCAGTGAGATTCATAGTATTATATGGTTACAGAAATCTAATCAAAGCATGCAGAAACTGTTCCTTGTGTGGAGGAATAGCAGCTTCACTTAGAGAGAGAGTCTTTGACAGGTGACTTAAATCTTAATGGCTTAAAATTCATGACTTGCTTTTGATTGTTTTTGTGACCACCTGCAGATGGCCAAATCAGATAATCTTTTTTGGTCAGTGGTCTCAATGGTCTCATTTTCTTCAGCCATTTAAATTGGGTGATCGCACTCTGTATATTTATCCATGGTCCATAGTTTGTTCGCTGCAGTATAATTATTCAACAAGTTGTATTTGAAGGAATATTTTGGTTGTTCTTTCTTGTGACTACTGCTACTCATACTGTTATGAGTATTCCTAATATTAGTGGAAGTAATAATATTGGTATTGATGATAATAATAATTTTATGTATTAATGGCTGATTTATAAAAGCAAGATTCTAGTGCATTTTATTTCTTAAAAAAACAAAAAACCTTTTATTTGTACAGTTTATTATTACATTATTATTGTATTGTATTTAAATGTAATTCATATTCTAGCTCAACTGTTCCCTTGACCAATATATCAGGGGCCACCTTCTTCCCTGCCAGCTTGCAGAAAGTTACATTAATAAGCTGTCTGAAGCGTCTCAAGACCTTTCATTTATTAATCAATGTAACCTTTGCCAGACAATTATTATAAGTTTTGTACTCTTAATTCATGTTAGGGTGATATTATTAAAAAAATATGGAAAATTAAATTATTAATAAATTATTATTAAAAACATTCTCTTGCTTTCTTCCATCAAAATTGTTATACTGACTAAGATGGGAAAAATGAATAGCAGAATTTAAGGCATGTATAGGTAGGCTTTGCTCACAGACTGACTTGTCTGTAAGGTTTCGTTGGTATGCCCTTTGAGTCACTGGGAGAGGGAGCAGTGAGGGATCTTCGATGTGTACTCTTTTATCCCACCCAGCCACAGGGACCTCAAGCCTGAGAACCTGCTCCTGGATGAGAAGAACAACATCCGAATCGCTGACTTTGGCATGGCCTCGCTGCAGGTGGGAGATAGCCTGCTGGAGACAAGCTGTGGGTGAGTCGAGTGCGCCAGTGCATGTTGGCAGGCTTTCCTGCCGTTTTGTGCAGTGAGTGAGGGAGAAAATACTGTTGCAGAATAGGACATTTAACTCTGCCAAGAAGATCAATTAACGTTTTTTTCATTCCAGAAAATGTAACTGCAGTGATTTATTTCTCTGTGTACACATGCACATGGTTGTGTCTAAATAAAGCTGTATCATTTTTCGATTGTGAAGCTCAAAAGAGAAGCCCTTTAATCAAGGACTTTGTCCATAAACCTTTTCAGATCCCCACACTATGCCTGTCCCGAGGTTATTAGGGTAAGTATAAGCTGTACTGTCATTTCCATATGTTTCGAGGTAGGCTATTTAAAGTGTTTTTGGGAAGTATTAACAGTTCAGATGCAATTTTAATTGGTTGGTCGTTTAAATGAGATCATAGTCACTTGTCAACATTTCGTTACAGTCCTTAATCAATTTATGCAAACTACCTATGGACATTTCTTCTAGGTACCTTATGAGCAAACCTATTCTTAATGTCATGATGAAGTGGTGATGCTGTAAGGTCATGTGATTAGATATTGTAGAAATTGACTTTTAAATTTCATTATTGGTTGTGTTATTAAAAGCACATTTGTGAGATTAATATCATCCCCACCATATATGCAGTGGTCTTCAGGATGTGTGTGTGTGAAAAATATACAGCTCATATACAAGGTTTGATATGCTTTGCCTCTGTGCAGTGTGCAGTGCAGTGTGTGTAAAAGGAGTTCTCTCCATCTCAGGGCGAGAAGTACGATGGCAGAAGGGCTGACGTTTGGAGTTGTGGTGTCATCCTCTTTGCCCTGCTCGTGGTAAAGAGCTTCTTTCTGAGCTGCCCTCGCCCTCGTCTGACAGAGCTTGGATCTGTGCTTTCCATCTGTGCTTCTCCCTTCTTCGTTGTCTCTCACTCCCTCTTCCTGTCTCTTTCTGTCAGGGTGCACGTCCTTTTTCCTTATCCTGAATTTTTCTGTGATTCAGTGTGTCTGTGTTTTTCTTTCTCATCAAACTCTGACCATTGATCCCATTTTCCACGTCATCACAAACCAGCTATGGACCTGTTCCCACTTCTTTCCTCTGCAGGGCGCCCTGCCCTTTGACCATGACAACCTGCGACAGCTGCTGGAGAAGGTGAAGAGTGGGGTGTTCCACATGCCCCACTTCATCCCCCCGGACTGCCAGGCTCTGCTCAGGGGAATGATTGAAGTGAACCCGGATAAGAGGCTCACGGTGTGTACCCGCAGTCGCTTGGAGTCAGTGGGAACGCAGGGCTTGCGGCAAAAACAACATTCTTGAATTTCTATAATAACTTACAAGAAGAGCAATGACATTGGTGGTGATGGGAATGTTCGGTTGTACATGTGCATGGGTTTTGTTTTTAAACTGGGATTTTGGACATTAGTTTCAGCTTATACTCTCTGTGGTCCTTTAAAATCAGCAGGTTCAGAGCACAGTTCATTTTAATGCTCTTCTCTGTGCATATAACCTGATGGATTGAGACTCTGGTGGTACAATTTTATAAATTTTTATTATATGTAGTATATGTAGAGCCAATGACATATCATATTCATCCTATGCTTGGTAACATATGTCTTCTGTTTTCATTACAGCTAGAAGCAATACAAAAACACACCTGGTACCAGTAAGTGAATATTTCCCATATGTGCGTACTTACATTACAATAATTATCAGTATAATTCCTTCCTTGTTTGCCATTGCTCCGAAGCCAGACTGTAGAAACAGTTGTGTTAATGGACAAAGTGTATTGTTAGCCAGAAATGCCTCAAACCCCAGCCAAACCTATACTCTCTCAGAGGAGGTCGGAACGAGCCCTGTCCCGAGCAGCCACCCCCAAGGAGGGTGTGTGTGCGCCGCATCCTGTCTCTCACAGAACTGGACCCCGATGTACTGGACAGCATGCACTCCTTGGGTTGTTTCAGAGACAGAGGGAAGCTAACACGGGACCTGCAGTGTGAGGAGTACGTAAGCTGTCTTTCTCTCTCCTCCTCCATGAGCAACAGTCACCGTGACGCCCCTCTTATTTCCATTTTAAATGATTAAATCATCGTTTTTAAGGAACTTTAGAGGAACTAGCCAGCCTCTCAGGGTGCACGGTTATATCCTTTCTTTTCCACAAACCCCCCCACCTCCAGAGATAACCAGGAGAAGATGATCTATTATCTTCTCCTGGACCGGAAAGAGCGATACCCGAGTTGTGAGGATGAAGACCTGCCTCCTAGAAATGACATTGGTGAGTTCTTATCTCCCTATAGTACTGGGAGGGATAAAAAAAAAAAATACCTGTGACCTTCCAGAACGTCATTGGTTCCCCACTTTGGGTCGTGGCCCAGGGATTGGGAACCACGGCTTCCTCCTTTTGAGTGGCAGCCCATGAAATCGATAGGTTTGGACTGTAGCTCAGCCCCTGCTAAAACCCTCTTCTGTGTGTAGTAGGGCAACATTAGGGCCTAAGGCCTTTGTGGAGTTTAACCTAGGACTTTAGGTATTTTCATTGCATTTTGAGTGTCAGTTGAACTTACTGCGAAGAGGGGTTATTTGTGATCACAGCTAGGAAAGGTGTCCACACTTAAACAGTAACACATTTTCTGATGATTTTTGCCACATAGCCTACTTAAACGCCAGCAAAATGAATAAGCATGCTGGCTAACAAACTAGATGGGTTCAAGGCATCCCCATTGGCTAGAATATAAATGCACTAATGTCAGTGTACAATGTCAGCACTAGAATTCACAGTGGTACATACATTTAGTACATATGTATGCCAATGACAATTCCCATTACAGACTTAGAAGACTAACTAAATTGCTATGTGCATGACATTAAAGCAGTTTCTAGTGATCTCTAGCCTAGATCTCTAACACAGGCTATTGTATGCATCCTTCAATTGTATCTCTGCACCCCTCGGCTTCCGGCAGCAGATCCACCTCGGAAGCGAGTGGACTCCCCGATGCTGAGCCGCCACGGGCGTTGTCGTCCCGAGAGGAAGAGCCTCGAAGTCCTGAGTGTGACAGAGCAAGGCTCCCCCACACCTCCCCGCCGAGCTCTTGACACTGCAGCGCACAGCCAGAGGTCAGAGCAGGGACTCAAAGGAAGAACACTCCGCTACACAGTTTTTAATTCTGGTCCCATTGAACCCGATCGGTATCCTGTTTTTTCTCTCCAACCTACAGCCTTTCTTAATTTTCAACTTTGACTGAATCTCACTTAGTTTGCTTTAAGTGTGTCTGTTTAGTAAAATATTAGAGCCCAGCTAACTCATTACTTAGTGGTTCAAATAATGAAAGAATTAATGTGTATTTTGACTGCTTTGAAACATTTAGAAAATACGTTTAAAAGCATAAGTATTTGTAATTGTACAAATTGTAATTTGTTATTTTAATCGTACAGTGTGTGGAGGAATTTGTTTTTTAATCCTGGGAAACAACATTTAAAAAATAAAGAATAGGCAATAATATACATTTAACTAATAAGGCAAAATTCCTGATACCTTTCACATTATGATATGTGAAAGGTATTATGACATTATTTTCACACGTTATGATTAGGACTTCCCCGAAGCAAAATGCAAATATTTACAGTGTTCACTGGGAGACACATTTCACGTACAATACCCAGCATATATGATCCAATTAATGTATCTGAGGGTCTGCTTTTTATGAACGTGCCATATATACATTGCTTGCTTATGTGAAGCTGATAGTATGTTTTGTCTTTGTTATTTTATGTTGCCCAGAATCTGTGGACAAGAAGTATCTGACAGTGGAAAGTTAAATTCTATGCAGAGATTACTACATGACGGCTAACCCGAAAGGGACTGTGGGGAATTATTAAACGTATAGTAGAAAGGGGGACCTGTCCGCACTCACATTTTTGTTAATATTTTTACCCCCGTCCCTTCCAGGTCTCGTTCAGTCAGCGGAGCTTCGACTGGACTGTCCACCAGTCCCCTCAGCAGTCCCAGGGTAGGTTAATGCTGGCCAATACATTTTTGTAAATTTGGAAATAAACTTTCAGGTATTCTCTCAAAAAAACATTTGTTATTCAAAATTTTTAAAAAGAGGAAATGTCTTTAAAAAAAAAATTGGAACAATTTAGAGAATTAAGAGCATAAGTTTTTTTTTTTTTAATCAAGTATGTGAACTGCGATTGTGAAGTGTGATTTACTATTGGAACCATCTTTAAATTGAGAATTTGTTCTGTTTAAATGTAAAGGATCAACATGCCTTCTATTGATCAACATCATGCATTTCATCATGCATATTGGGAATTTACCTTTGTTTAGAAATGTTCATTGCACAATGACATACAATCATTCACATGTTCCACAGATCTCCCTTCCCAGGTAAAATGTCCATTTCTACTTCCGGTTGTTTTGTATGGAAAAGAAACGTGATAAAGAAAACTATACTCTCTAAAGAATGTTTATCCGTAGCTAAGAAAGGAGGAGACAATTTTCCAACACTTTTAATCTGAGGATTAGGGGGATGCTATATGCCTTTATTATAGTCTAATTACTGACTGTCTAGGTGTGGAGGAGATCATAAAAGTGCCTACCCAGTATACCTGTAATCTGGTAACTGACACGCTGTGTTAGTTTTGAGATCCAACTAGTTTTCTGTAATAATGCAGATTTTAAAATAGAGATCTGAAAACCGTTTTAGTGTTCTACAAGTGTATTTTAAAGAAAAACATACACTTTAGATAACTTCCTCCTATATATCTTGATAATAATAACGATCATAACAATTCATAACCCACAACATATCTCATACCCATTCCTCTTTCCATCTTTCCATTTCTGTCCTTTTCCATCCCTGTGCCCCAACTCCCTATCCCAGCAGAGCCCCGTCTTCACTTTCAACCAATCAGAAGTCACTTCTGCTACCACCACCCAAACTAAGGACCCTAAACCGGGAAGTTCCACCACGTCCCGGGCAGCCCAACGAATTCCTGACCAAAAAACTCAAACCTTACCTTCTAAAGCCCCCTCGGAACGTCCTCATCTCCAGTCCATGAAGTCTCTCCCGCTCCACAACCCCCCCTCCCCCTCCCCAGCCCCCTCGCCTCTGCTCTCCCCCATCCCTCGATTTTTCTTTTACCCTGCTCCTTCTGTCTTCAAATCTGTCACAAAAAACGTCTATCCTGACTCTGCCCATCCTAACACTCTGTCACAGGTCACTCCCCAGGGTTCTCCGCTCCCTACCCCACTTGGCACCCCTGTCCACTACCCCCAGCACCCCCCTCCTACCCCTCCTTCTTCGTCCTCCTCCTCCTCCTCTACACGGGCGGAGGGTGCAGGAGTGGGTGTTGGCTCCCTGTCCCTTACCCCGCCGTCCAGTCCTGGGGGTGGCGGGGGCATGGCAGCCAGCAGTTCTGCCCACTGGCGGACCCGCCTCAATTCCTTCAAGAAAAACTTGCTAGGCTCTCCCCGATTTCACCGCCGCAAGCTACAGGGTGAGGGTTCATGGTTTTTTAAATTTTATTTCACATGTTTATGGTTACTATATTTTAAATGTGTTTCTTGTAACTTAGTAAGTCGCATATAATAAATTAACATAAGTCACTTACACTTGAGGTTGTTATTGCATCTAGAAATGTACGTGGTTTTGGACTTCAGGTTAGGTGTCAGTGTTGTTTCAATAATGTTTAAATTACAACAAACTAAATGTAAAAGTGGGGAATGTCCTTACAGTAAAAAATGTATCTTTATTTTACTTGTAGTTCCAACATCCGAAGACATGTCTAGCTTGACTCCAGAGTCCAGTCCAGAGTGAGTGAATAAAAATATAATTCACATAATTTCAGCAATTTCTAAGTGCAGTAGAGCTCTTTGTGTGAGTGTCAAACTCTGTACCTATACTGTGCTTTTTCCCCATGCAGACTGGCCAAGAAGTCCTGGTTTGGAAACTTCATCACCCTGGAGAAGGAGGAGCAGATCTTTGTTGCAATCAGAGACAAGCCACTCAGCTCCATCAAAGCAGACATCGTCCATGCCTTCCTCTCTGTGAGTTTCTCTTTCTCTAAATCTTGATAGTACTATCAGTCTGTCTTGACCTTGCTTTTTAAAGCATTTTGTCTGTCTCAGCACTAAATTAGATTGCAATGTTTTATATTCCCTTTCAGTTTAGCCCACTTATTATTTCTCAGATTATATGGCTGAGATGCATGCGAGATTGTTAGTTTAGCCAATGTGTAGCTAACTCTTTATAAACTCTATTACGAACATCTCTCCGTCTTGATTTCAGATTCCTTCCCTCAGTCACAGTGTTGTCTCCCAGACAAGTTTCAGAGCAGAGTACAAGTCCTCTGGTGGTCCCTCTGTCTTCCAAAAGCCTGTCAAGTTCCAGGTGGACATTGCCTTCTCTGAAGGAGAGAGGGAACCAGAAAGAGAAAAATCTGAGAGGGAGGGCAAGAGGCAGACTGGCATCTACAGTGTGACTTTCACCCTCATATCGGGTATGGAGACAACGGGATGGAGGCGCAATAGAGTGGGGTGTAATTTCTGGCTGACTAAATACCAAAAAACATTTGATGATAAAGCTCATTCTGGGTCTTTTTGGTGGATATAGAAGTATCTATATGCTATTTAATTTGAAGTCATACTTTGTCTTATTTTGTTTATGTGTGCAAATGTATTGTATAATTTCATTGATGTGTTTTCCCTCTGGTGGCATTGTGTATGTGTGTGTACGTGTGATTGTCTGTCATTTCAGGTCCCAGTCGCAGGTTTAAGAGAGTAGTGGAGACTATTCAAGCCCAGCTGCTCAGCACTCATGATCAGCCCTCTGTGCAGGCCCTGGCTGGTGAGGCATCGCACAGAGAACTGGTCATACACTGGTCATGCCTATCAACGTAGTGCGGTATTTTCCTTATATTCGTCCCTTTTCCATGTCAGATGAGAAGAATGGGCAGCTCTCCTCTCGGCACCCCAGCACCCCGACCCGTCAGAATTCAAGACGCTCAGAGGGCGGAGGAGACCGGGTGGAGTGGGGCGAGCGAGGAGAAGGAGTCGGGATAGGAGGAAGTGGAGGTGCATTACAGCGCAGGGGATCTGGAAAAGACAAGACCGGACTCCTGTCATCCAACGGGACACAATCCCAGCCCTGAGAAGAAAATGTCACTATGGCAACAGGCCTCCGTTTTATGCCAAGAACATAAAAAAAAGAAAAAATGAGTGAAATCTCATAGCGTCATTGGAAAACTCAACTTCCCAAAGAAAAAAATCTAAATATATGATGAAGTTAATTTTTGTTGTAATTAATATGCTTATGCCTCAAACAAAAAAAGAAAAGAAAAAAAGAAACGTAATACAAAAATGCAAACCAACATGAACAAAAACAAGTGTTCGTAAACAGCACTTTTTAAGGTAAATATTTTTGATTGTATAACAAACTTGTAGAAACCCATGGGGTGGAAAAAGGGGATTTTAATGCTCAAGGATTAAAAATGGAAATTACCTCAACTAAAGCAACATACAGGATGTGGACAAGGGAAAAACAAAATTATGGAGTTTAAAAACTTAATAAATTATGTCATTGAAGAGAGAAAAAAATTATACGAAAATTTAAATGATTTCCAGTGAAATCTTTATTAAGCATATAATTAATTCTCTTTTCTCAAAGTTGGAAACCTGAAAACAATTACGCGAACATGCTTTATCTAGCCACCATTCACTTTTTCAGTACCCAGAGGGAGAAAGAAAGGGGAAACTGTCAAAGATAAGCCAAGCATTCTCCAACAAAGATAAATGTCAGAGAGAAGACGTCTAAGGTTAGGATACAATTGTAAATCCAAGCAACAGATACCCTATAATTCAGAAAGCCAAAACAAAAATAGTCTGTTTCACACTGCAAAATATTTGAAGTCTGGTGAAAAGCTCATTGGAAGATAATTCAAAGACAAGATAAGAAAAAGATCAAAACTATGCAGTTATTTAGCAATTATTTTTTCAGGTATTTTAAATCCTACCCAATATTGGTTGATATATTGAACAAGCATAAGCCAGTAAATGAGAAAGCAATATAAATTGAATACCTTTAATCTTTGCAATCGATAAATCTATACAAGGAAAATGTTTTGCTTTTCACCAATCGGTGACCATTATATGGTCTAGTTGTTGATCAAAAATTTAGGCGAATTGATAGTTCTATGGAAAATCTGCATATTAAGTTGACTTAATTAATTGAATCTTTTAAAGCACAAATTGAGTAAACTGATCAATGGTGGGGCTAGTCAAAATTATTGATAGTTCTCCAATATTCAGTATCAGTAAACTAGCCCCTCCGACTCAAACTCAAATAATCTGTGACGGTCCACAGCTGCTACCAGATGGTTCACCAGATGGTCTGTGATGCCTTCCCAGTTTGAGGGTAGATTCGGTCAAACAGCTGAGCCTGAGATTTTTCATTAACCTCCATGTGAAAGTGGAACCAATGGTAAACACGGGATGCCTATGAATGAAGAAACCTAAAGCTTTGTAAATGTGGATCTCTGGAGCTCATGCTTTCGACAAGATAAATCTAGAGACAGTGAATCTGCTCAAGCGAAACCTGGAAAGCTCTGCACGCTTTGCAAGAAAATAATGGAAAACTCAATTCAAAATGGAAATTCAACATTTGTTGAGTCTTTTGTGGCTGACTACAGAGAAATTGGTGAATTGGTAAAAGATGTGGAATAACTAACCCAGAATGTCAAAAATTTTTTTATTTTTAATGAATTGTATTTAATGCTATTTATTTATTTATTTATTCGTTTGTTTGTTTGTTGGTTTAATTATTTAAAAAAGAGGATGATTTAGAAAATGAAAAGGATTATAACCAAAACACAAAATCTGGATAAATTGAACACAAAATTACTGAAAAAATATCAAAACAATGGAACTTGAATTGTATTAATCAAATTGGTTTATTTATCTTTGCGATATACAAGAAAATGCTGCAAACATTGCTGAACCCTCTAAACTTCCCAAGTGTAAAACAAGAAAAAAAAAACCCTAAGAACAACTGGAATGAATACACTTTACGTGTTTTTTCTGACATTAAACATGATGCTGATTGTTGAAGACTTCAGAACTATAAATATGAATTACTAAATGATTCTCTTAGCTGGACTTAAAACTGGACACTCAAACTGGAATGCACTGTTTTAAACAATACCGGACAACAAAAAAAGTTTGTCCTCTGTCAATCCTAAACCATGCACATGCCCCATCCCCATTCCCAACACCAAAAACATTGATCTCCTTATGCACAGAATACTAATAGCAATGAGAGACTTAGTTCTAGTTGCTATTCTGTCACTTGATTTTATTATACTGATTAGCAAGGGGCTTCCATCTGTGAATACTGCTGCATCCAGCAGATACACTGCTTTCAATAACATAATGTAATTGTGTTCCCACCCCCCAATTCTGTTGGTGATCGCATGGCTTTTCTGGTGCACCTCTTGCCAGAAAACTCAGTGTAATCACTATGCTATACTGCTGCAGGCTGTGGTACAGAATAATAATTCCACCATGAATCATGGCAACTGTTTTATTGCATGCATCTAAGTTTATTAACCTGTAAGGACAAACAAATGCACTGGGAGAAAAATGTGCTTCAGCTGATAGAATTGCCCCATTTAGTTATTCAGTATTTACCTTGGAAGTAGTAAGAATCATTTTTTTTTTTTTTTAAAGGAGAAATAATAAGTGCTTTCTTGAAGATTTTGTCAATAAATACAGACATGCTTCATTGCTCATCTATCCCATGCAAACGCCCTTAACCCATACCTCTGTTGTTTGTATCCAAGATTTTAGGCTTGTGTGCACGCGTAATCTCTTGCGTGGCTCATGTACGTCTTCCTGCCTGTGCCAGACTGGCATGTTTTCCCATGGTTTTGTAGCTAGGTAGATAGAGTGTGCACTTCCCTGAGAGACAGTGAATCAGAGAGATGGTGGAGGAAGGAAAAAACATTAGTGACTGGTAAATAAACACAGTCAGAGTAGCTAGAATGACATTTTGTTAGCTTATATCAACTAAGCTAAAGAAAAGCTCTTGCTCTAAATGTCCTGTTAATGATTTTTTTATCATTATCCTTTCCTTTGTGTACAAAATATCGATCATTTTTCTTAGTCTACCAGTAGAACACCAAATATA